>CM075813.1:11915041-12076404 GCA_037975025.1 Excoecaria agallocha | reverse complement strand
ACGAATATAGTTCTGCCTGCAATAGAGTTTTAGATGTGGATAGATAGGCACCTATAGGGAAATTGCAGCTGCCATAGTTTGGCCCAATTGGGTCCATAGTATATATGATCTCATTTGTACCATGATCAGCCCCATTTGGGTTGATAGGCAACCCCGTTTGGGTCTGCTTGACCGATCCACAATACAGTTTGGCCCCGTTTGGATCTATAGATCCGATATCTTCGGATATCCTTTTTTTGATATCGATGTGTATCCATAGTTCCCATTATCCACTGATAAAGCTAAGGCAGACAAAACATTATTCATAGTAATGATCAAAATTAAACAGTTAAAGTTATTTGACTAAAGATTGATAGTGTGGATTACATTATTGGTTTACCCACAGGGATTATGTTTCATTTGAATATGTTCACATGAAAAATGGTCATCTATATGAATTATGAAAATGAAATACGTGTTTCTCTCTTGGGTATAAGGTTTATGTACATGAGAATATGCTTTATGCCTAAAAGTATATGTTATTATTGCCATGATATGTGGTACATGTTGTTTATAGTATTTATATATTGTATATGTATGTTTTGATGACCTTTGTGAGTGGTCATCCATCTTTAGTTATTTCCCCACTAAGCTTTATAGCTTAGCATGGGTTATTTATCCGTATAGGTACGATTAGCAAGACCTTTGTCGAGGGACGATCTCTGCATCAGGAAGGGCCAACCATCGACTTATAACCTTGATGTAGGATGTTTTGTATTACAACTATCATATGTTTTGTTTAATGGCCAGTTATCTTATGATATGTATATAAGCTATGTGGAATATTGTAACTCACTAGTAGTAAAGCTACGTAAGAACATGTGTGCATGTGATATACATTAAGTAATATTCATATAGTTTAGTATGCATGATATTAGGTATGAAATGAAAAACAGGAATAGACTTGTAGCATGAATATAATCATATGAAACCATATGGCTAAATGATAGTTAAATGAATATGAAGTATAAGCATGATTAGTAGTATTTATGATACATGTGTAATAGGGTATTTGCATGGAGGGCATTACACCTCCAATCCACATAATCTGCATGTTAAAATCCTTGCGGGTGTAACATTCAAATTTTCATTAAGGAATGAAAACCTTGTTATCATATAATTAGCTAATCTCCCAATCTCTTTTACCCTACTGAACTCATTCAATTGATTATCTACCATTTCTAATATTGTCTCTTGATACTTTTTTATAACAACTATAAGAAATTTTACTTCCTATGATAAATTTTTCAGCTATGCATAAAATTTCATCATCAATTATTATTTATAGTGATGAATTTTTTAAAATGTCACTATACTATTTATTAATGTGATAAGATTAATTTTGTAACGAATCTTTTTTCTTTTTGAGGGAAAATTTAATGAAAAAGATAACTATTTGCGACAAATAAATTCATCATAAAATACTTATTGTTTATGACACGAATTATTTTTGTCACAATTTAATCAATTATTGATGATAAAATTGTTTGATCATAATATTTTTATTTATGATAGATAAATATGTCATTAAAATGAATATAGTGTGACGAAATATAATTTCATCACCAACACTATCAATTTGTGCCAATAATAATATTTTGTCACAATTGCTTGTGATATTGTCCATAATTTGGCTTACACACTACAACAATAGCCATTGGAAAAGAAGATTCGATCCATTTAAAAAGTAACAATCTTGGGAAAATCCACTATGGAAAGAAGGGATTCATGCAATAGAACTAATGGGAAATGAACAAAAAAAATTCCAAAAAATAAGCAGAATTTGATGGAATTTGATGTAAAATTACAACTATGAATGCCAATGAATCTATGGTATATTATGTTAGCCTTCGTAATAACATGGATAGTGCAAAGGAGTTTTGTGCTTTTTTGCACCAGTTGCCACATTCTTGTAAGTAAATCCAGTTTGATTAATTTCCATGCTAAAAGAGAAGTGTGAACTAAACCCCATCAAACTAACTATAAAACTAATAATAAATCACATATACACTAAAAATTAAAAATTCCATGAAGTGGTTGATGATATTTGGCCAAATGCACTAAATTCATAACATATAGAATGATAACTATACCAAAATGAATCTTATATTAAGTGATGTCAATGGGAGAACTAAATTCAGAATATAGAATCATCTTTGGTTAAATGATTTATTGTTGACCTTATTGGTTAGGCAGAAATGTTGACCTTATTTGTTAGGTAGTAAGGTAAAATATATCAACTTAGACTTATTTTTAGTCTCTGTCTCTATTATAAATTTAATTAAAGCTATCATTTTTAGCTTGCAAAAAAACATGCAATCAAGTTTGTACTTCAATTTTTTCTAATATTTTTCTTTCTGAATTAGATTAAAAAAAATATAAACTAATAAAAACCAAAACCAATTAGCAACTCATTCTTAATTTTCTAATCAAAAAGTAACTATACTCAAGATTGGATACCATAGTTGCAGTCCACCTCTCCACTATACTATATTACTCACTTTTGAACATTGGATTAAGTTATACAAATTGGTCATTTTCTACAAAACAAGGATCTAATGTTTGAAAAACATGGAGCACCATATTCAATTTTATGGAATTAGTTATAGTTTAATTGTAACCACTTTAATTTTTCCATAGCTAGAAATTAAGAGGTCTTTTACTGACAGTCAATCAAAGCTCCTTTTCTTCTTTATTGTAATTTTGTACAAGCATAAATTTTCTAATTTCCTTTTAGAGATAGTAAGTAGAGAAACAGTCAATTCAATATCTTATCGTTTATTTTAGCTGAGCAAAAGAAACATATCTCTATATTTTTGAATTTTCAATATCATACTTTTAAGACTTTGTTTTTTTAAAGGAACCCAACATTCTCAATTATAAAACCATTAACAATTTGAAATGCATAACATTTTGCCATTAACTAAGCAAAATCTATGATTCCCCTCTCTCAATTTGAGAAATTGAAACCTCAACCTCCCACCTTAAAAAAAATTATGCCATCCAGTCTAATCCATACAATTCATGCACAACCAAACCACACAAGCCGATCATCTACTAAAAATTATCTCATACGCAACATTATATACCAAATTCAACAGACAACAACACTTGTTGGGAAGTTTGTTAAGGGTCAACCACCCAACAAGAATGAAGTTATAAAATTTCTTTTAGAACCTTAGCACATAACTCATCAAATTTTATGCCATGTGGTCAAACTTAACATTTTTATTTTCATTCTCAATAACCCATATGACAAAGAGATAGTGCTTCAAGGCCGCCTTTGGTGTCTAAAGGACCCAATGATGATTATTTAAGAATGGTGGAGGAACCAAACCTTTGATAACATTGATTTTAGCTTTTCACCTTTCTGGGTCTAAGTGCATGGCCTTAAGCCTTAAGATATAAATGTTTTTAATGCAGATAAGATTGCTAATAACTTCAATGGAAGGTTTGAGATTGACTATAGAGAACAAAAAAGGATTGATTAGGAACAATATTTGAGGTCATATATCATGTTTGATGTTAACGAATCCATTCCTTTAAGGACAATGTTCAAAGATGAAGATGGTATCTCAAGGTTGCATCAGTTTAAATATGAGGGACTACCATTTATTGTAAGTTATATGGATGCATAGACCACCTAATTGACTCATGTCCTATTAAACTACATGCAGATCATGAAGAAACTTTTTTTTAGGAAAGCCAATACCTTTATGGCGATTCTATTCACATTTATAATTTTAATTGAGAAAGAGATATTATGCTTATTGAAATATCACAATCCCATGATGCACATGTTAAAAATAATGAGACTGGTGATGCAATAGCTCCTCATTGTTTTTAAGGGGTGCTCTAGCTTTTTTCTATAAGACCATCATCTCATCAACTGAAGTCATATGATATAGGTGTACAAAATGCATATGGAGCCACAATTTTTTCTAGAGAACAACATGTCAATAATGGAGGTAATCATGCTATGATACAACAACTAAATCTCTAAGGTAATCAAATGATAAAAATAATTATAAGTTATTATATTCTTTATTATCATTAACAAAACAAATCCATTATGAATTATTTAGCAATAACTGTGGTTGATTACAACCCACCTCCATCATGTTTAAAGATGAAAGAAAAAGTATATGATGGTGCAACTGCACCAGCTTCTAGTAGCCTAGTTCAATTATCTAAATCAACTGATAAAGGCAAAAACCCAATGGCTTTGATAATATTTGAGGGGGAAATCATATTTGTAATAAAAGAGGATTTGATACCATGCAACTTGACAAAATTGAGAATCATACCTAAAATGCTAGAAAAACATATTAAATATAAATTTACATGATAGAGAATAAAAGCTTAAAACTACAACAATAGATTACTTCCCTTCACAAAACCCTAGAATTATCTTCTTATAGCTAGGTTAGAGTGGGATTTAGATTTCAAATCTAACTTCCCTAATCTGAAGGTATTATCCTTTGAAAATCTGAATTTTTACTTTTGAAATATATCTTCCTATTTTTGAATTCCTAAAATGTGGAAATTGTGCAAATTAAGCAATGGATAGGCATTCTCAATGAGAACACCCTACATTCATTCATTGCTTCAATGTACTATATACTATTGCTAGCGACGTCACATGGTTACTATTCATTTGGTATAAATTTTGGCAACATGACGGCTTATAAATTATGCTACCCAAACTTGCAAATGATCAAAACAAAACTTCCAAAAGGCAATCTTCACCTGCAATACTCTATTAACATTCATAGTATTTCTATATCAATTATTAATCAACATCGCAATACAATTAGAAAGTTCCATACACACATGCTTAAAAATGTAAGCATATAATTTGATTCACAGTTCATTTGTATCCAAAATGCTACATGTCAATTATCTAAAATCTAATACATGAGTTATCAAATCTCCATATCTGTAAATGCGATAAATGTACATGCCATTTCACTTCTTCTTCCTTGGATCCTCAATACCTGTCCCTGTATGTTCCTTGTGTCCTCAATACTTATCCCTGTGTGTAGTCAAAAACCACGCGCTAAGCAAAATGAACCTACCTTATTTAGTTACTTTTGTGTTTTATTTCTCTTTTTAATTGTTTATTGCAGTTTTAAATTTTTATTCTTAATAATGTTATATTTTATTTAGTTGTGTCTTTTATTTTTGTTTTAATGTTGTTTTTATCTTTATCTTTTAGTTTATATTATTAGTTTTTCATTTTTAATTCACGTTCTTTTTCATTTTTGTTTTTAAATTTAATATAGTTGTTATGTTTGTTTTTAGTTTTTATTTATTGTTGTTATTGCTTACTTTTACATCTTAAGTTTAGTTTGCCCTTGTTATTTGTTCCTATTATGAATGAGCTTTAACTTATGGAAGTATATTTAGAGTAATTTGAATAGCAAAAGAGTAGTTAGTTATTGAATGAATTTCTCTTTATTGGTTAGTTGCAATTCAATATATGCTAGTATATCTCATAATAAATGCGCACTTTCGGTTATTTTTGGAAAGAAATGAAAAACTAGTGCATAAAGTTGATTGAGTAGGGATTTTAGAGCACTAGAACCATCCTCATCACCCTCTAAAATAATAAAATGACTCGAAAGTGAGACTAGAAGTGACTTAGGTAAAATTTTCTTTATTGAACTCGAAAATAGACTTTTAACCTACTTTTATCATTTAATATCCCTTTCTAACCATTTTGATCTTATTTGAGCATGGTAAATGCCTGCTAATCTTATAATTGTTTATTACACTTGTATTTTTATCCATGAAGCCTGAACAAGCTTTGTCTAACCTCTTTTAGAGCTAACCATTCCATTAGTAGGGGATATGAAATTTTATTGGATAATTTAAGTAAGAAAGAGGTTGATCTTAAATTGTGAAGAAATCTATCAAAGAGGATATATTGCCAAGTTTATTATTTTTGTGAAAATTTTTTGTTGAAATTTATTCTTTAATGGAATCTTTATAAGTCCCTACTAATTAATTATTAATTTTGGTTTCTTTAGCTCTAAAAATATATAAAAAAATCAATCAAAGCTAGCAAACATGGATTGATATAAGTGTGGGGTACTCTATATGTAGAGGAGGAGGATTTTAAGCTCTTAAAAAATTATTTGAGCTAAAGTACTTTTAGTAAAAAAACTTTTTGTGGAATTCTTCTCCTTTATGATATTTCCTTGGAAAATGATGTTACATTCTTTGCAGTTTAGCAATTTGCAATGATGATGAGTTGACTAAGGGTGGAGTTAGAGCTTCATTTTGAAAGAGAGGTGATGGGCTTATATCGATAATTGTTATTCTAATTTTTATATCTTAATCCTATTTGTGTGAGCCTTACCTTAGCTACATTATAAGCTATTTAAGATATAATAATCTTATCTTACTTAGAGTTGTTTGTGAATATGACTTTCTGGTTCCAATACTAAAGGAGAGGCTTATGCCATCTCTTAAGTTTCATAAGCGAAATAGTTAGTGCAAAACTTTTGCACACAAATTCTTTTCTCGATTATCAAATTGCACTAAAAATTTTATTTTACTAATGTTAAGTTTGTTTGGGCCTAGCACACAAACACTAAAATATTAGTTGGTATAGTTTAATTGAACCTTTTATATTAAAGATTTTGTTTAGAAACTTTGACTAATGTGTTGTTCTAATTTTTTTCAAAATTTATTTTTTCTTTCTGTGAGTTTTAGTATGCGAGAATATGGATTAATTCATTTGCTCAAGGGTAAGCAGAAGCTAAGTGTAGGGCATTTGATAACTCGAGTTCTTATGTTTATTTTTAGTTTGGTTTTTTTTCTTTTATGGATTTGATATTTTGTTTTTTATTACTTCCAATAACTTTTGCCAAATTTTGCTAATTCTATCTTCTATACACTTTTAGATAGCTTTTAATGATGTTTTATGATGAAATTACAAAATTTGAAAGCACAGTTAGCAGAAAAATGGTACTTACCATGATAGTCATTTTTTAGAATAGAACCAATTTCAGAAGCACCTCATATGGTTAGTAGGAAAATGTTGCTGACTATGACCTAAGAAAAATTAAATACAAAATGCAAATCAGAGGTACCTCATGGTTAGTAGGAAAATGGTGTTGACCATGACCTATCAATCTAGAAGCAGATTTAAAGCATGTCAGGATCAACAGGAAAATCGTGCTGATCATGACCTCTTATGTGCTAAATAATGTAGAATTGTTGTTTGGCATGAAAAATTTGATTTTTCAGATGTATATTCTCTCTCTGTCATTTGTTCTTTAGTTTTTAGGATTTTTAACATTTCTTTAGATTAAATACTTCATTTTTAGATTAGATTTACAACATTTAGAGTTTAAATTTAGATTTTTTACATCAAGCACTTCGTCCATTAGAGATTAAAGCAAAAGCAGTTGGGTTTTCATTTGGGTTAAAGCTCCACATTGATTGTTTGAGTTTTATCATTCTTCTTTTTTTTCTTTTCTTTAATGGATTTTGAGTAGTTAGTTTGTTATTTTAGTGATCTTTGAATGCCTAATACCCATGTGAATATTAAACTTACTTGAATTTATATATAGATGATGGTTCATTTTACTATTTCTTTGCTGATATTTCATGGGTTTTTTTATGTTTCCCTTAATTTAACTCATTTGAATGGATGGTTGTATCATGTTGTTTGGAATGGTATATTATTGGAATGTTTGAATGCTATGATTGCATATATGGTTTATTTTTCTACTATGATTGCTGTAACATTGAGATTGCTCTAAATTGGGACTCAATGAGTTACAGGTTTTATGGTATTAAGATTAGAGTATGAATGTATCCTTACTCTATTTCTCTATCTTGTTTGTTATAACCTTGATATTGCTCCAAAATGGGACTCAATGGGTTATAATTAATCTGATGGAATTTTGGGTTGTTTTGCTCCAAAATGGGAAAAAATTAACCTATGATGTTAGATTTGCATATAGGCTAATCATAAGACTTGCTTCATACTTACCCCTTTTAGATTATAATACTAAAGTACCTAAGGCATCCGCTAGTTAGTTCTCATCCCAAGCACGTATCCAAAGGAATATAAATTAAATTGACTACTTAGTGCTTTTAGGCACTTGATATGGGGCATCAAACGCTCTTCCTTTACAGAACATTAACCCTTCTTCTAATACACCACCAAAAATGAGTTTTCAAACATCACTATAAACTTTTTCCCCATAACTAATAAAGCTTCTAACCTAACGAAATAGGCTTTATATTCCACTTCATTGTTCATGGCTTTATACCTTAAATTCTTAGCTAAGGATAGCTTATTTCTCTCTGGGATCACTAGAATCACTCCTACTCTAGCACCTTTATTATTCATAAGTTTTTCAAAGTAAATTTACCAACCCAACACTATTATGTCTACAATAACTTCATCAAGAAACTCATAAACCACTTTTTTCCCCTTATAGTGGTTGATCAATTAGGAATTGAACTATAGCTCTCCTTTTAAAAGTTTTCCTAGTGATGTACTTAATTTCAAACTCTTGCAAGAGGATTAACCACCTAACCATCATTTTTAGAAGAGAATATGCTTCTTGTAGATACTTGAGAGGATCTTGTTTGGCTACTGCTTGTACTCTATAGTAATTAAAGTAGTTTCTTAGTTTCTTTAAAGCCTATATGATTACAAGAAAAAAATTTTCCACCTTTGTATCTTAGCCTCATGTGGGAGGAATTTCTTTCTAAGGTATTATACAACATAATTAACCCTAAAGTCAGTTTCTTAAGCCATTATAGCCCCCACTAAACTATCCTCTATAGGCAAGTATAAAATCAAGGGCTTACCTACCTGTGGTGGTCTCAACACTAGTAGAGGAAAAATGTATTCTTTAATGGTATCAAATGCCTTTTTACAATTTTCATTCCAAGCCACTAGTTGATCTTTTGTAAATAGCTTAAAGATTTGTTAACAAATTGAGGTTAACTTGGCTACGAGTCTGTTGATACACTAAAGCCTACCTAGAAATCCCTGAACTTCCTTTTTTCCTCTAAGGCATAAGCATTTCCCTAATTGGCTAGAATTTATCTGGATCCATCCCTCTTTGACTCACCACATGTTGTGGAAGCTTTCCTAAAGTAACCCTTAATTTAAACTTATTTGGATTGAGGAAAATGTTGTACCTATCAATCATTTGAAATAACGTTTTATGTTAAGTGATGAAAGATGTCTTGATCCTACCTACAATATTGTTAAAGATATAATTATACCCTATATACCCATCTAAAGGATTGTACATAGCACAAACGGTTATATGGTCCACTAAAACTGCTATATGAGGTAAAGGAAAGTCATCCTTGGGGTAAGCTTTATTTAAGTCCCTACAGTTCACACATACCCTAACTCTTCCATCCTTTTTAGCTATAGGGACAATGTTTGCTAACCATATTGGGTATTGAACCTTTACAAAGAAATTGGCCTTTATCTATTACCTTACCTCTACTTTATCTTTTCTAGCTCACTTTGTTCTAGGTCTCCTAAGCTTCTACTTAATAGGCTTTTTCCCTAGGTAGAGAAGAATAACAAGCTTAGCTATCTCTTGGTCAATCCTTGGTATGTCCTCACAGATCCAGGCAAAGACTATTTCATATTTTTTTAGGATTCTCCCTAATTTTCTCTCTCTTCAGAAGTTATGTTCGATGCTAATAAGATTTCTTTTGGATTTTATTTTTTATGAGATTAAATGAACATGTATTAGTTCAATTGATGTCAAATATTAATGATTCATAATCATGATTATGCATATTGAAATGATAAAAAACACCACACAAGTAAGAAAAATCATTCATTTTATTAATTTAATCAAAAGTAAAGTCATTGTTCTCATCAAAAAGTTTTGAATCATAAGGTATGTCTATGAAAGTATCATCACTTTCAATCTTTGTTGCAGTTGCAGATGCCTCTCTAGCTTCAAGCCTTAGCTCTAGCGTTGCTTTAGCTTCCATCTGTTCTATGTCTTTCTTCTACACAACAAGCAATTTCTCAATTACAATCTCCTTTGGTACCTCGTTGTCCCATGTTGAGTGATGTTGCAATATCTTCTCTTCATAAAAACCTTTAACTCATTTGATAATTCCTTGCTTCAAATTGAAAACATCATTGAATTGATCAAAACAAGGCACAATCCTATCTCCCACTAGTTGAGGCTCATTTTCTCCACAATAAAGGTAGATCCCAGAAACTAGCATAAAACATCAAGAGATATGATGGACTTCACCTACTACACCCTTTCTCTTATTCTTATTCTCTGAACAATTATATCCTAGCCACTTCTTATCTTCTACCCTTTGATAATAATATCATCTTGAGATCTATAATAATTCTCATCGAAACTAGCTCAAGGTAAGAAATGTATATTCTTTGACATATTGATCACATATGGGCTATTAGCATGGAAATCATAATTCTCATCATCACCAATCATAGAGACAAGAAACCTACTAAATGGCTACTTAGCTATTTTAAAAATATATAACTTATTTTCCATTATAGATTTGATGGTGACCATTTGACCATCATGAGGTATCTTAATCATTTGATACAACGTAGAAAGCACTCCCCTTAACTTATGGAACCATGGCCTTACAAGTAGCATAGGGAAGTTTGTGGGAATAGATAACATTATAAACTTAGCTTTAGTCTTAATCGGCCCTATTTTCACTTTAGCCTTGAAAGTCCCTATAACTTATCTTTTTGAGTTATTGTAAGTAAAAATGGTCAAGTCAAACTTGTTCAACATGCTCTTATTTAAATAAAAGGTAGGGATTGTAACCAACGAATATAAATTAATTAAAGACCCATTATCTACCATCACAAAAGCTGTGTGGTTACCATTCATGTAAGCCTTGATGTAGAGAGGACGATTATGGATTCTACCTTTAGTGGGTAGATCTACATTTAAATACACCATATTCTCTTCAGTTCCTCCTTTAACCTGATCAAATAGTTCAGATGGTGAAATGGTAGTGGCCACAATAGATTTGCATAATAATACTTCCATTAACTTCTTCTTGTGTGATAGGGACTACCTCAATAAATCAAAATATAAATATGAGCTTTCATCTTCTATAACTAATTAATTATCTGGCACTCCTCTACCTCATTTCCTATAGGCACAACAGTAAGAGCTAGCAGCTTCTCAACTTCAGGAACCACCTGTCTACCCTTGGTGACTGCTTTTACTTTGTTTATCTTTCCTCACCATTTCCACACTCTCACTAGCTGAGCTACTAATATCAACGGGGTGCCATTACCCTTTTTGCCTCATTTTTGATTGAGAAATCCAAATAATCAATCATAGAAATTAGCTGAGTATCTTTAATGGATCTGTTAGTTTAGGTATAGAACAAGTAATGGCCATGAACTCATTCCTAAATAGTTTTTGATCATATACCACTCAAGCAAGTTAGACCCAATCATAAACACAAGAGGTAGTATAATATTATGCCTCTTTTTTTTTGCTTTCCTTTTTTTCTTACGATCTAAAATCTATTTGCTTTCTATCAAATCTTGAATTTTATTTCTCAGGGTGTACCAATAATCTTTGAGATGTCCTATGTGCTAATGGTAGGCATAGTATTGATCCTCTCAGTGTTGGGGCATCCTCCGAATCTTGATATGCCTTGATGCTAATAGTTGTAACTTCCTTTCTTTACTCAGATGATCCAACACCCAAGAAGAAAACTTTTCTACCTTGGAGTAATACCTCTAATTATCCTTTGTTATAGATACTTTAGTCATCCTCCCACTTCTATTTTCTCTGCTACAACTCCTAATCACCTTGTTATTACCAAAGTTCCTCCTTGCTCCTTTATTACTAGCCTTTTTTGCCATATACTCACCTTCAACCTCTATGGTGATGTCCTTAAGGAACCTAATCCTTCAGTCCCTACATCTTTAAGTCATCCCTCAAATAGGGAATTGCATTTTTAATAAATAGCTTAATATGGTCAGCTATATCAGGCTTCCTCTTTACTTAAATCATTCGATTTCTCCACCTTGTTAGGTACTCGTGAAAAGACTCATCATCCTTTTGTTGGAGAAATTTGAGCTCCTTCAAAATTACCAATATTTTGGTGCCATGATCATATTTCTTGAAGAACTCCTCTATCAAAAAGTTCTAATCCTTTTTAATACGCTTATTAAGCCTATAATACCAGTCTATTGATGGGCCCATTAAGCTTCAACAAAAGTACTTCACCTTCTGCTTTTTTATTAAAGGTGTTCTCTTTCACAATTAAGGTGTACTGCTTCACATGTGCAAAAATGTTAGAAGTACCATCAAATCTAGGCAGATTTGGCATTTTGAACCTTTAAAGAAGTGGCTCATCTCCATCCAAATCTCTATCCTTAGGGTTTATCCACTTGCCAGCAGACAACACTTGGGCTATGGCCACTATCCTATCCTTCATCATCTTAAAGGCAACATTTTTAGCATTAGGGCCTATATTACTTACCACTACCATAAAGGCTCTTCCTCTTTATTGTCTTCTTTAATATAGTCATTCTAAGGCTCCTGCCTTCCTTTTCTCCTTTATTCTTTTGGTAGAGCTCAAGGCACTAGAGCATTTATTATGGTATCATCCCTAATATAGGTTGTCTCCATTACCCTATTTGTAAATGCCCCAGGTCGAGCTCTAAACATTGGAGTTAAAGAAGCAACTAGGCCACCAATGATGTCTAACATCCAGTCCTTAAGTTCCTTGAAGCTCTTACATAATCTCCTATCTGGTTTATCTCCTATATCATTAGGCCCTAAAGAAGAAATAGCTTACATATCCCTCAAAACATCCTTCTTGTCATCTTATCTACACCTCTCTCAATCATAGTTAGTGGTATCTCATCATCCATCTCTAATATAGTCTCGTGACTGATTTCTAAAGTTAAGTGAAATAAAACTCTAATCAGATATTGGCCCTAACACTGAACATGACTATGATCTCACCCTAGTAGCTCAAACATTTATCTTAGAATAAGGCCACCAATTGACCATCTTGACCACCTAAATTAATCATTTATGGCTGAAAAAATTAAGCATTGAGGATGATTGATGATGATAATCCATAAATATGGTACATACATAATGCATAAATGCAATGAGTGTGTCTATTAGACATCAACCACAACCACATATAAGAACAAAGCCTTTAAAAATTATTATTCCCACATAAGAGGTCATGTTATCTCTGAAGGGATATCACATGGAATATACATGATGATCATGCAGCGGAAAAATTAAAAATTTAGATCATACATGCCACGCAATATACAACAAAGAATCAAAACATGCAATTTTAGGGTTTTTGAAAACTTACAAGTTTAGATGCACTTCAAAACTTGATTTTGAAGATGACCAGCAAATAAGATGGACTTATATGCCTTAGATCTTGATCACCAATGCCAAAAGAGCTGCCTTTATGCCACTCCTCTCTATGCTCACACACACACGAGCAAGGATGGATTAAAACAATAGTGCTAGCTCCAATTTTTTAGTATTTGGTAATGGGATTGGTTTGAAGCCACAAGATCTGATATTGTTCTTATTTTAGGTTGCTATTGCTACCCAAGAACACAAGAGATGAAGAAATAATCCTTTCTCCTAAGAGTGGCGGCACTAGAGAGAGAATTGTCACTCTTAGTCTTAAAGAATTAATCAATTTATATCATTAATTTAGGAAAGATAGGTAATGTCGAAGTCCCTTAGAATTAGGAATATATTCAACCTTCATCACTTCCTAATTATGTAATTTATATTGATTCAAATTCTCTTAGGTTTTAAATTAAAATTAATTTAAAATAACATAAGACATTTAATCAAAACAAACTAGGGTACCTAGCTTGAATTCAGGCCACATTAATTACCTCTTAAGCATTTTATTTTGATTCATATATAATTTAGGATTTAATACTCAATTAATTTAATTAATCCAAGATAATTAATTAATTGAAATTAAACCTTGTGAGCTGAATTTCTCTCTCTCATGGACCAAGGTCTATTTAGCAATTTTCATACCCATTACATACATTAATTTGACTTTAAATAAAAGCCCAAATTAATGCCCAATACACTATTTAAATATTTTAAGCCCAATGTTTTGTGTGCGATCCTATAGGTCTATTTAATATCAGCAATGAATTAATAAATTAATTCAAAGGCTATATATACTCTCTAGGAAGATATTATAGCATTCTAAATTAAATGAAAATGCAAATGACATTTAGTGACCTAATGCAATTTTACATAGTCCCTTACTCATAAATATCATAATTAATATAAGGCATTGAACTAGTCATCCTTATATATACTAATTCCATTCTTGATATTCTAGTGATACTGAACTCTCAGATAAATAATGATTACTCATTATTTCATCTCGGTATGGCCATATGCTTCTCAATTCACTGATCAAGTGGCCGATGATATTTTCTGTCCTATTGAGAGGGGTAATCCCTTCACTTCTCTCATGCTCTCTAACATGAACTAGTGCATACCCAAGCATACCCATACTTGTCACCTTATTATGAGTATGTTATGTGTATATCAAAGTACACAGTAATTCATAAAGAGTTTCATAGAGATTTTAGGTCTGAGAACTCCGATGCAAAACTTGCACATGAGAAATACTTATGACTTGTACCAAGTAATGTTCTCATTAATGGATCGAATCTAGATACCATATTCTAAACATGTATCTATGATCTCTGATTGACACTCTATTCCTTATGATCATAAGACAGAACTCAACTTACCAGAGAGAGCATACTAGACTTAATTCATTTGTTATTCCCATAAGTATGACTGACTAGGGATATTTAGAATGAAGTCTCTATTGTTTCATGGTCTTACAACCATGTGCCTAACACATGGTAACTTAAACTGAAATGACATTTTTGGATAGTTCTATTAATTGATATGCACAGGAATACAATAGATAAAACAAATGCCTCATTTATTAACTTAAGTGTTTTATAAAAATGCATTGGGGCTAGAGCTTACACTAACAATCTCCCACTAGCACTAGTCCCAATTGGGCATAGCCCTAATACCGAATGCTCTCAAATGAGCTTCGTGCATATTTAGATCCAACTGTTTCGTCAAAAGATTTGTTACATTGTTTTCACTTGCTATCCTGTTAATCTTGACGTCTCACGATCAATGATCTCTCTGATTAGGTGGTACCTCTTGAGTATGTGTTTGGATTTCTGGTGTGACCGGGGCTCCTTGGCCTATACGATGGCCCGTTATTATAATAGAAAATTTCTAATGGATCTAGGATGTTTGGGACCACTCCTAATCCTTAAATGAAATTTTTAATCCAAACAGCCTCCTTTGCCGCCTCACTCATTGTAATATACATAGATTTTGTAGTTGAGTAGGCAACGGTCTCTTGCTTTGAGCCTCTCCAATTGACAGCACCACCCTTCAAATTAAATGCAAAACCAGATTGTGATCTTAAGTCCTGAGTGTTGGTCTGAAAACCAGCATCTATATAACCTTGTATGACGAGCTCTTCTTGACCACCATACACCAAGAAGTGATCCTTAGTCCTTTGTAGGTACTTTAGAATCCCCTTTACAATAGACCAATGCTTTTCACTAGGGTCTTGCTGAAACCTATTGGTTATACTTAGTGCATGAGCAACATCCAACCTAGTACATAACATAACATACATGATAGATCCAATAGTAGATGCATATGGGATTCTACTCATGTTGTCCCTCTCCTATTTGGTTTTAGGATACTGTTCTTTAGTCAAAGGAACTCCCAAAGCAAAAGGTATGTACCCTTTCTTTGAGTCTCCCATATTGAGATGCTTTAGTACTTTGTCTATGTACTTTTCTTGACTTAGTCCCAAAAGCCAATTCGATCTATCTCTATAGATCCAAATACCAAGTATTGTCTCGGCTTCACCTAAGTCTTTCATTGAGAAACACTTCCCCAACCATTGTTTAACCTTTTGCAATGTTGGAATGTCATTCCCAATGAGAAGGATGTCGTCTACATATAGGACCAAAAATATGATTATGCTCCCACGAACCTTCTTGTACACACAAGGCTCATCTTTGATTTTGATGAAGTCAAATTCTTTGACTGCTTCATCAAAAGGGAGATTCTAACTTTGGGATGCTTGCTTTTTTCCATAAATGGATTTTTTGATGCTTACAAACCTTCTTAGGATGCTTAGGATTGATAAAACCCTCAGGTTGTGTCATATACACATCCTCAAGTAGATTTCTATTGAGGAAAAAAGTTTTGACATCCATTTGGCATATCTCATAGTAATGATATGTAGCTATGGCAAGCAATATCCTAATGGACTTGAGCATGACTACAAGCACAAAGGTCTTATCATAGTTTACACCATGAGTTTGTCAAAAATCTTTTGCTACTAGTCTACCTTTGTAGGTCTCATCAGCTTTGAGTTTAAATAGCCACTTGCATTCAATTACCTTAGCACCTTCCGGTGGATCAACCAAGGTCCAAACCTGGTTATCATACATTGATTGCATCTCGGATTTCATTACTTCAAGCCAATATTTTAAGTTAGGGCTCTCAATAGCTTCTCAGTAGGTAGATGGATCCTCGTGATCCACTAACTCAATAGTGTCACTATTTGTGATTAGAAATTCGTATCTCTCAATCTCCTGACATACCCTACCGGACCTTCTAAGTTCTAATGTAATGGGTTCTTGTTCCACAACTAGTTGTGAACTTGATCTCATTTCCAACTCATCATCTACAGGAGTTTGTGTCACTTGAATTTCTCCAAGTTCTACTTTACTCACACTGTCTTTCTTGAGAAGGAATTCCTTTTCCAATAAAATAGCCTTGCGAGTAAAAAAAACTTTGTTCTTGGCTTGTGAGTAAAAGTAGTATCCCTTTGTCTCTTTAAGATAACCCACAAATAAGCAGACAGTAGATTTGGACTCTAGTTTGTTAGATGTTAATTTCTTAACATGTGCTTCACAGCCCAAAATCCTAAGAAATAACATATTGGGTTCTTTCCCAATCCACACCTCATATGGTATCTTCTCAACTGCTTTAGTTGGAGTACGGTTTAGTAAAAATGCAGCAATTTCTAATGCATAATCCCAAAAAGAGATAGAAAGATTAGCTTGACTCATTATCGATCGAACCATGTCCAATAAAGTTTGATTTCTCCTTTTGGACACACCATTCCATTGTGGTGTTCCAGGAGGAGTGAGCTGTGAAATAATTCCACACTCCTTCAGATGACCATCAAACTCTTGGCTTAAGTATTCGCCACCTTGATCTGATCAAATGTCTTCTATACTTTTGCCAAGTTGGTTTTCTACTTCATTCTTAAACTCTTTGAGTTTCTCAAAAGTTCCATATTTGTGCTTCATTAGATAGACATAGCCATATATAATGAAGTCATTTGTGAATGTTATGAAGTAGCTAAAACCACCTCTAGCTTGTGTACTTAATGGTCCACATACATCAGTGTGTATTAGTCCCAATAAGTCACTAGTCTTTTCACCTTTCTTGTTAAAATGACTCTTTGTCATCTTTCCATACAAACATGGCTTGCATGTGTCATAAGATTCTAAATCAAATTACCCAAGCACTCTAGATTTGTGGAGTCATGAAATGCACTTTTCATTTACATATCCTAAATGACAATGCCAGAAGTAAGTAGGGTTCAATTCATTTAATTTAACTTTCATGGTATTAATGTTGTATATGGACTCTTTATTTTGTAGATCAAGGATATAAAAGGCCATTTTGTAACATGGCATTACCATATGAAATGCCTTGGTGATAAATATGATTATTTCCATTATTAATAACAAAATCAAATCCATCCTTATCCAAACAAGAAACTGAAATAATGTTTTTGCTCATAGTAGGCACATAATAATTATTTTTCAAATCTAAACAAAGTCCGAAAGGTAAAGTAAGTTGATAGTCGCATATCTCCATGGCAGCAACTCATGCTCCATTCCCCACACGGAGGTCCACTTCATTCTTCCCAAGTAACTGCCTTTTTCTTAATTCCTGCACATTTGAACAAATGTGAGAACCATAACTGTAAGCCCCCTAACATGACCCTAATTTAATTTGCATATTTTTTGTGTATAAGTAAGGGGGTAAATTAACATGTTGTTATGTTAATTGCATGAAAATAAAATAAAGAGTATGGTTAAATATCAATTGAGTGTGCAATTGAAGTAAAAGGTGTTAATTTGGGGTAAATTTGTATTTTTGGCATTTTTGTGGTCAATTGTGAATAGAAGCATTTAATTCAAGGTTAATTTGAAAGGATGAATAAATTGTTAGGTTGATGTTTGAAAAAGAGTTAGTGGAGGGGTTAAAGTCTAACATGCATAAAGGTTTGTGGCATTTTTGTGACATGCAAGATGTTGAGGGATTAAAAGGGAAATTTTACCACTTATATAAATAGAAAGAAGTTAGTGGAATGTGGAGGTGGCTGTGGGAGACTTTGAGATTGGCAATTGTGAGAGAAAAACCAGAAAAATTATCTTCTTATTCCTTTTGATTTTCATTGAATGATCTCAAGCAATTTGATGATAATGTTATGGGTTAATCAAAGTATAGTGCAATAACCTAAGGTAATTAAACTCTTAATGTAACCCTTCATCTTCTTCTTCTTTTCATGTTGACTAAAGAGAATGTATTTGTACTAGAAATTAATGATGATGATGATGGTAATTATGAAGGAAGAAGGAGCAAAGCAAAAGATATTGCTAGAGGTTGAAGATATAGGATTTGTCAGCCAAGGTATGGGAATTTAGGCTATTCATAATGCATGTGAAATTGATTGCTAAAACTGGGTATGATTTACAAAATTCAAAGTTATGTTTTGCTGGTTTTTAACGATGTGAGGTTGAAGAAGATTGTCCTTGTCGAGTCGTGAATGTCTTCACGAGTCGTGAACTTTTGTCCGACTCGTGAATCTCTTCACGAGTCGTGCATCTTCTTCTATTGTTGGATTCACTCGTGAAGCTCTTCAAAAGTCGTTCATCTTCTTCCATTGTTGGGTTCACTTGTGAAGCTCTTCACAAGTCGTGAACTATATATGTCTTTCTTCACCACTCGTGAACTCCTTCATGAGTCATGAGATTTACCCTATTTGCTTCACTAGTGAAGCTCTTCACGAGTCAAACACTCCTTCACGATTGAATGACCTACCTAGATTGTTTTGCTCATAAATTGAACTACAAAACAGAAAGTTGAGTGATTCTTTTTGCATTAAAAAATAGTATTCCATACCAATATTTCATAAGAAGAAACCTAATCTTAAATCTGTCTCTAAGTGCATGTAATCTAGGGTTGAATCCAGACTAGTTTCCTAGACTGCTCTCAGAAACAGAATTTATATTAATGTGCAGATTGTTGCTACACTTGATAATATGATTTTTAATTAATTGAGATAGATAGTTGGTTACATGATAGTAAAATTAATTGGATAAGGCATGAATATGACTACTTGTGAAGGATTTTTATGCATACATATGCATTCAGTTGTGTATATGAATAAAGACTAATGATGAAATATCTAAACTATACATGTAAATAGTTTTCTGCATGATTGTCACATGTAAAATTGATATATATACACATGTAATCTTATGACATGATAGTACACATTTTGACATGTACATATGCTATGAAATAGGGACTATAATAGTACGACCTTGGCATGGGTATATGCCTATATGGAAACGTGTTGATATTTTGTATAACACATGATGTGAATGATGATAAAGATATATATATATATATATATATATATATATATATATATTGGTAATATGCTCATAAGACTAAGTTAACTATATGCGAATGTACCCAAAGGTATGTATATTTATGATTATGTATATAAGTATTTGAGCATGTAATTGCCCTTGAGATAGAAGATGTTTTGGCATGACTACGAACATGTGAAATGCTTAATGATTGCATGATCAAGTATATGATATGATGATTATATGTCATGCTTATATGTTATGATGTAAATTGTAAAGTCATACAAATTTGAATAGCTAGATGTATAACTTGGCATATGAAATGTGCATATGTCTGATTATGCACCAGAGAACTCATAGTATTACAAGACTCTGTATATGTGCAATAGTATACTATGAATACAGTATTAATATGTGAATTGAACACGAATATAGTTCTCCCTACGATGGAGTTTTAGATGTGGATAGATAGGCACCTATAGGGAAATTACAACTGCTATAGTTTGGCCCAATTGGGTCCATAGTATATATGATCCCGTTTGGATCATGAGCAGCCCCATTTGGGTTGATAGGTGACCCCGTTTAGGTCTGGTTGATCGGTCCACAGTACAGTTTGGCCCCGTTTGGGTCTATAGATCCGATATCTTCAGATATCCTTCTTTTGATACCGATGTGTATCCATAGTTCCCGTTATCCACTGATAAAGCTAAAGTAGGCTAAACGTTATTCATAGTAATGATCAAAATTAAATAGTTAAAGTTATTTAACTAAAGATTGATAGTGTGGATTACATTTTTGGTTTACCCACAGGGATTATGTTTCATTTTAATATGTTCACATGAAAAATGGTCATCTGTATGAATTATGAAAATGAAATAAATGTTTCTCTCTTTGGTATAAGGTTTATGTATATGAGAATATGCTTTATGCCTAAAAGTATATGTTATTATTGCCATGATATGTGGTACATGTTTATAGTATTTATATGTTGTATATGTATGTTTTGATGACCTTTGTGAGTGGTCATCCATCTTTAGTTATTTCCCCACTAAGCTTTATAACTTAGCACGGGTTATTTATCCATGTAGGTACGGTTAGCAAGACCTTTGTTGAGGGACGATCTCTGCATCAGAAAGGGCCAACCATCGACTTATAACCTTGATGTAGGATGTTTTGTATTACAACTATCATATGTTTTGTAGAATGGCCAGTTAACTTATGATATGTATATAACCTATGTGGAATATTGTAACTCACTAGTAGTAAAGCTACGTAAGAACATGTGTGCATGTGATATACATAATGTAATATTCATATAGTTTAGTATGCATGATACTAGGTATGAAATGAAAAATAGGAATAGACTTGTAGCACGAATATAATCATATGAAACCATATGGCTAAATGATAGTTAAATGAATATGAAGTATAAGCATGATTAGTAGTATTCATGATACATGTGTAATAGGGTATTTGCATAGAGGGTGCTACAATTTTTGGTATCAAAGCCTAGGTTTAGCCTTTTCTGGGTAAAAATGAACCTAGGATTTTATAGTATGATATAGTGTTTTGTTGGCCTGATGCAGAAGTCCCTATTTTCTTATAGATAGAAAATGGAGAACTCTAGAGATGCTTTTAAGAAATCGACTGTAAGTAACTGGTCGGTTAGAACCAATCCTTTCAATCTGGGATCTTTATCATTAAATCCAAATGAGGTTCCTGCAGCCATCCCTGCAGAAGCATTGTTAAAAATATCACAGGATATGGCTCAAATTCTTCAAAGAATGACAGCACCAAAAGCTCCAATATCTAAAATTAGAAAGTATGGTGCTGAAGAGTTTTTAGGCACTAATCTGGAAGAAGTTGAATTTTGGCTGGAAAGGCTAGAGAGAATTTTTGATGAAATCCACTGTCCAGTAGGTCTTAAGGCAATATGTGTTGTGTCTTTATTACAGGGGGCAGCTTATGATTGGTGGAAGTTGGTGTTGAAGCAACCCTAACTACCAAAACCCTTTACATGGGAATTTTTCATAGCTGAATTCAAGAAAAAGTATGTTACAGAGGCGTACAAGCAAGAGAAGTTAAAGCAGTTTCTCAATTTGAAGTAGAGAGTTATGTCTGTGGCTGAGTATGAGAAAGAATTCAGTCACCTGTGCAAATATGCTCCTGATGAGATGTTAATTGATGCTTTTAAATGTAGACAGTTTGAAGATGGGTTAAATGATCGTATCAGAGAAAAGTTAATTGGATTTACATCTTTGCAAGTGGTTAACTTAACTAGTTAAAACAGCCTTGTGAATTGAAAAGAATGAGATTGGAAAAAGGGAGAAAGAACAGAGAAGGAGTGGGTCCAAGGGTGGATCTTTCATAGAAAAGAGAGCTAGAGTAGCTCAAGGAAATCTACCAGCTGAGTCTGGCTATAGTTCTGCAAAAAGGGACAGGAGACAAGAATCTTCTATAGTGTCTAAGCTGGGAAAGGGAGCTTCAGGGAAACAGAGTTGGGGGAAATCTCCAGTGTGTCCCCATTGTTCTAGGCAACATTGGGATAGTAGCAGGAAATTGACTTGGGATATGGGTAGAAATGAGTCTACTGTATATGAATTGGAATATGATATATGTGTAACCAACCCTTTGGGTCATAGTGTTGTTGTTAATAGAGTGCATAAACAATGTCCTATTGTAATTCAAGGGAAAGAATTTCGTGCTTACCTTATTGAGTTACCATTCTGGGAGTTTGATATTATACTGGGTATGGATTGGCTGTCTAGACATCATGCAGTGATTAATTGTGAAGCTAAAACTGTAACTCTTATTGGTGCTGATGGTAAAGAAATTATAGTATAGGGCATTCAATCTAAACCCATAGCTAATGTAATAACAGTTATGCAAGCTAAGCGATTTTTGAAAAAAGGATGTGAAGCTTTCATTACACTTGTGCTTGATTCAAGAAAAGAGAATGTGAATCTTCAAGAGATTCCAGTGGTGAAAGAATTTCCTTATGTGTTCCCTGAAGACTTGCCTAGTCTTCCACCTGAGGGGGAGGTTGAATTGTCTATAGACATTCTACCTGGTACAACTCCTATTTCGAAGGCAACATACAGGATGTCTCCTTTGGAATTGAAGGAACTAAAGGTACAACTACAGGAGTTGCTTGACAAAGGCTTCATTTGGCCTAGTACATCACTTTGGGGTGCACCGATTTTATTTGTGAAGAAAAAAGATGGGTCTTTGAGGATGTGTATAGATTACAAATAGTTAAACAGGGTAACAATAAAAAATAAGTACCCTTTACCTAGAATTGAAGATTTATTTGATCTGTTGAAAGGTGTTAGAGTGTTTTCCAAGATTGATTTACGATCGGGTTATTATCAACTTCGGGTTAAGGATGTAGATGTTTCCAAAACAGCCTTTAGAACTCGATATGGATATTATGAGTTTCTGGTGATGCCATTTGGGTAAAAAAATGCACCAGCTGCGTTTATGGATCTTATGAATAGGGTGTTTAGACCCTACTTGGATCAATTTGTTGTTGTGTTCATAGATGACATTTTGGTGTATTCGAGAAATGAAGCAGAACATGCTGAGCATTTGAGAATTCTTTTACAGACTCTGAGGGAGAATCAGTTGTTTGCTAAGAAGCAAATGTGATTTTTGGCTTAAGGAAATTTCTTTCCTAGGTCATGTAGTTTCTTTTGAAGGCATTAGAGTGGATCCAACTTAAATAGAGGCTATAGTGAATAGGAAGCCGCCTCGAAATGTGACAGAAGTGAGAAGTTTTCTGGGTTTAGCAGGTTATTACCGTCATTTTGTGAAAGGCTTTTCAATTATAGCTGCACGACTCACTAAACTATTCAGAAAGGGTATAAATTTTGATTGGACTGACCGGTGTCAAGCAAGTTTTGATCAGTTGAAGAAATTTTTTACGGAGGCTCCAATTTTGACACAACCAGTTACAGGAAAGGAGTTTGCTATGTATATAATTTTGAGTGGATATTATGATGCTTCTAGAGTTGGCTTGGGTTGTGTGTTAATGTAAGATGGTAAAGTAATTTCCTATGCATCTAGACAATTGAAGTCGCATGAACAGAACTATCTAACCCATGACCTAGAGTTAGCAGCAGTAGTGTTTGCCTTAAAAATTTGGCGACATTATTTGTATGGGGAAAAGTGAAGAATCTATACAGATCACAATAGTCTCAAATATTTGCTCACTCAAAAGGAACTTAACTTGAGACAACGAAGATGGTTAGATCTGTTTAAAGATTATGATTGTATAGTGGTTTACCATTCAAGCAAAGCTAATGTGGTAGCTGATGCCTTATGCCTTAAGATGATGGCTGCTATGATTGTACATCACTGTAGATGGAAACTTGCATATGATGGTGCTTTAATAGCACAGTTGAAGGCTAGACCTTGTTTGAGGCAAACATTGATTGATGCACAGAAACATGATGAAAAGTTGCAATAGATTTTGAAGTCTTCACATTAACGGACCCAGTCTGAGTATTCAGTGAAAGAGGATGGGGGTGTGTATTATCATAACAGATTATATGTTCCCGATGACAAAGAATTAAGAAGAATAGTACTGAATAAGGCTCACAATACAGTATTTACTATGCACCCTGGTGGGAATAAGATGTACCAGGATTTGAAACAAAGTTATTGGTGGCCTAGCATGAAGAAAGATGTGGTAGTATGTGTCTCCAAATGTTTGACTTATCAGCAGGTAAAAGCAGAGCACCATTTACCCTTTAGCTTCTTGAACCCCATTCCAATTCCTCAATGGAAATGGGAGGATATTACCATGGATTTTGTAACAAGATTGCCCCTTACACAGAAAAAGCATGATGCAGTTTGGATTTTAGTTGACAAACTGACTAAATTAGCTCATTTCATACCAGTTCGGATGGATTACCCTATGGATAAATTGGCAGAACTTTATGTAAATGAGATTGTTAGACTGTATGGCATTCCGATGTCAATAATCTATGATCGAGACCCGAGATTCACATTGAGATTTTGGCAAAGTTTGCAACAAGCATTGGGAACTCAGCTTCATTACATACAGCATTCCACCCACAGACAGATGGGCAATCTGAATGGGTTATTCAAATTCTAGAGGATATGATAAAAGGATGTGTTTTGGATTTTGCAGGAAGTTGGGATAGATATCTACCCTTAATGGAGTTCGCCTACAATAACAGTTATCAAAGGAGCATCGAGATGGCACCTTATGAGGCCTTGTATGGCCAAAATGTCGAACTCCTATTTACTGGACTGAATTGTCTGAGCACAAAGTTATTGGTCCTGATATTGTCAAAGATACAGAAGAAAAGGTATAAGTTATCAAGCAGAGATTGAAGGAGGCTAGTGATAGACAAAAGTCATATGCTGATTTGAAAAGAAAGGATATTGAATATCAAGTGGGTGACAAAGTGTTTTTGAAAGTGTCCCCTTAGAGAAAAGTATTGAGATTTGGGAAAAAGGGTAAACTGAGCTCGAGGTTTATAGGCCCATATGAGATTCTTCAAAGAGTTGGGCCAATGGCATATAGATTGGCTCTCCTTATGGAACTAGCCAAACTTCATGATGTGTTTCATGTTTTTATGCTTCGGAGGTATCGTTCAGATGAATCTCATGTGATACCAGTTCAAGATGTGCAAGTACAGCCGAATTTCACTTATGATGAAGAGCCTATAGCAATTCTAGCTAGAGAAGTTAGACAGCTAAGGAATAAGAAAATTCCACTTGTTAAAGTACTCTAGCAACATCATGATATACAAGAAGTTACTTGGGAGCCATAAACAACTATAAACGAACAATATCCTCATTTATTCAAAACATGTATGAATTTTGGGATGAAATTCTTAAGGGGGAGAGAATTATAAGGCCCCTAATATGAACCTAATTTAATTTGCATTTTTTTTGTGTATAAGTAAGGAGGTAAATTAACATGTTGTTATGTTAATTGCATGAAAATAAAATAAAGAGTATGGTTTAATATCAATTGAGTGTGCAATTGAAGTAAAAGGTGTTAATTTGGGGTAAATTTGTATTTTTGGCATTTTAGTGGCCAATTGTGAATAGAAGCATTTAATTCAAGGTTAATTTGAAAGGATGAATAAATTGTTAGGTTGATGTTTGAAAATGAGTTAGTGGAGGGGTTAAGTCTAACATGCATAAAGGTTTGTGGCATTTTTGTGACATGCAAGATGTTGAGGGATTAAAAGGGAAATTTTGCCACTTATATAAATAAAAAGAAGTTAGTGGAATGTGGAGGTGGCTGTGGGAGAATTTGAGATTGGCAATTGTGAGAGAAAAACCAGAAAAATTATCTTCTTCTTCCTTTTGATTTTCATTGAATGATCTCAAGCAATTTGATGATAATGTTGTGGGTTAATCATAAGTATAGTGTAACAACCTAAGGTAATTAAACTCTTAATGTAACCCTTCATCATATTCATCTTTTTCTTCTT
The DNA here is from genome assembly GCA_037975025.1 of Excoecaria agallocha. Taxonomy (NCBI): domain Eukaryota; kingdom Viridiplantae; phylum Streptophyta; class Magnoliopsida; order Malpighiales; family Euphorbiaceae; genus Excoecaria; species Excoecaria agallocha. The sequence continues at coordinate 12,050,106 of CM075813.1, read as the reverse complement.
TTCATGTTGACTGAGGAGAATGTATTTGTACTGGAAATTTATGATGATGATGATGGTAATTGTGAAGGAAGAAGGAGCAAAGGAAAAGATATTGCTAGAGGTTGAAGATATTAGATTTGTTAGCCAAGGTATAGCAATTTAGGCTATTCATAATGCATGTGAAATTGATTGCTGGAACTGGGTATGATTTAAAGAATTCAAAGTTATGTTTTGCTGGTTTTTAACGATGTGAGGTTGAAGAAGATTGTCCTTGTCGAGTCGTGAATGTCTTCACGAGTCATGAACTTTTGTCCGACACATTAAGCTCTTCATGAGTCGTGCATCTTCTTCCATTATTGGGTTCACATGTGAAGCTCTTCATGAGTCGTGCATCTTCTTCCATTGTTGGGTTCACTCATAAAGCTCTTCACGAGTCATGCATCTTCTTCTATTGTTGGGTTCACTCGTGAACCTCTTCACGAGTCATGCATCTTCTTCCACTGTTGGGTTCACTCATGAAGCTCTTCACGAATCATGAAGTATATATGCCTTTCTTCTCCACTCATGAACTCCTTCATGAGTCATGAGATTTACCCTATTTGCTTCACTCGTGAAGCTCTTCACGAGTCAAACACTCATTCACGACTGAATGACCTACCTGGATTGTTTTGCTCATTAATTGAGCTACAGAATAGTAAATTGAGTGATTCTTTTTGTATGGAAAAATATACTTCCATACCTATATTTCGTAAGAAGAAACCTAATCTTAAATCTATCTCTAAGTGCATGTAATCTAGGGTTGAATTCGGACTCGTTTCCTAGACTGCTCTCAGAAACAGAATTTATATTAATGTGCAGATTGTTGCTACACTTGATAATATCATTTTTAATAAATTGAGATAGATAGTTGGTTACATGATAGTAAAATAAATTGGATAAGGCATGAATATGACTACTTGTGAAGGATTTTTATACATACATATGCATTCAGTTGTGTATATGGATAAAGACTAATGATGAAATATCTAAACTATACATGTAAATAGTTTTGTGCATGATTGTCACATGCCAAATTGATATATATACACATGTAATCTTATGACATGATAGTACAAATTTTGACATGTACCTATGCTATGAAATAGGGACTATAATAGTACGACCTTGGCATGGGTATATGCCTATATGGAAACATGTTGATATTTTGTATAGCACATGATGTGAATGATGATCAAGGTATATATATATATATATATATATATATTGGTAACATGCTCATAAGTCTAAGTTAACTATATGCGAATGTACCCACAGGTATGTATATTTATGATTATGTATATGAGTATATGAGCATGTAATTGCCCTATGAGATAGAAGATGTTTTGGCATGACTACGAACATGTGAAATGCTTAATGGGAGCATGATCAAGTATATGATATGATGATTATATGTCATGCTTATATGTCATGATTCAAATTGTAAAGTCATAAAGATTTGAATAGCCAAATGTATAACTTTGCATATGTAATGTGCATATGTCTGATTATGCATCAGAGAACTCATAGTATTACAAGACTCTATATATGTGCAATAGTACACTATGAATACAGTATTAATATGTGAATTGAACATGAATATAGTTCTCCCTATGATAGAGTTTTAGATATGGATAGATAGGCGCCTATCGGGAAATTGCAGCTGCCATAGTTTGGCCCAATTGGGTCCATAGTATATATGATCTAGTTTGGATCATGATCAGCCCCATTTGGGTTGATAGGCGACCCCGTTTGGGTCTGGTTGACCGGTGTACAGTATAGTTTGGCCCCATTTGGGTCTATAGATCCGATATTTTCGGATATCCTTCTTTTGATATCAATGTGTATCCATAGTTCCCGTTATCCACTGATAAAGCTAAGGCAGGCTAAACGTTATTCATAGTAATGATCAAAATTAAACAGTTAATGTTATTTGACTAAAGATTGATAGTGTGGATTACATTATTAGTTTACCCATAGGGATTATGTTTCATTTGAATATGTTCACATGAAAAATGGTCATCTATATGAATTATGAAAATGAAATATGTGTTTCTCTCATGGGTACAAGGTTTATGTACATGAGAATATGCTTTATGCCTAAAAGTATATGTTATTATTGCCTTCTTAATACGCTCTTGAACCATGAGTACGAGATTAGTCTTTCGAATGTTCTTTTTAGCATTCTTAAGCATCCTATGAAGCTCAGTGACTGTCTTGTTCATTGCATGCATGTTATAATTCATGACAAATGGATCATAATCATCAGTCCATGAACCTAAGATCAAATAAGTGGCCAATTCCTTTGGGACTTGTACCTCAAGTTTCTCAAGAGTATCAAGATACCCTTTCATCTTGAGTTCATGAGTCCTAACGGGAGTATCCACAGCCATCTTACAAGAAATCAAGGCCTTTGTTGTCACGAACCTCTCGTGATGAGCATGCTCTTGGAACATCTCCTTGAAGTGCACCATGATTGCGTAAGCCTCTTGGTCCATGAATTACTTTTGCAAATCAGGCACCATAGTGGCTAGCATCAGACAAGTCACATCATTAGAGTTACTTTTCTTAGTCTCAAAAGTTTCCTTTTGAACTGCAGAGGCATTCCTGGCAGGTTTTTCGGGCAAGGGTGCATCCAAAACATATGACTTCTTCTCTTACTTGAAAACTATGCTCAAGTTTGGAGACCAGTCTATGAAATTGGTGCCATTCAATTTGTCCTTTTCTAGGACCGATCACAATGAAAAGTTGTTGTTTGAAGATGCCATTTTTCAATCTACAATAATAAAACTTAGCAAGATTAAATGAGGTCTTATTATAATCCCACAAACAGAATTAATATCCCTTTAAATAATTTACATTAGTGATTTAATGTGGACCAAGATCCACTTTTCACAACAACTTATTAGTCAAGTTGAGCTTGTACACCTAACAAGTTAAGTTACTTAGGTAGGAAAATTTCAATCATGTCTCGTACATGACTCTTGGATCAAATGGGCTAACATCTTAAGATGTTATATCACAAACCCATTTATTAGTTACCTAGGTCTGGGCATCCCTTTCCATGTTAAGTCTAACCTACATCCATAACCCATCCTTATAAAGATAATCAGGCGCATCTAGGACACCTAGTCTACGTGTTAGATGATCGATGCCTTGACATGTTTCGAATTAGGAAGGCAACTTTGTGACTTACTATTCTAAGGATTCATTATATTATAGCTTACATGGCATACGCTTTGCCATCCATTCATAGCATGCATATATATAATTGAATAAAGTAAAGTGTGACAAACATGGGCCCAGAAACCTATAACTAAGATTATATACTATTACATAAGAATCTTCGAGTTGGGCTTCTCTACTCTGGTGAGCTTTGTCTTGATTTACAAAGTCTTCAAATAAATTCTATACTATGAAATTAATGAAACTTTTACAATAATATGTAATGGCTCGCAGGCCATATTTAATTACAAAAACCCAAGGCCCATGAATGCACCATGCATATCCATTCATCACACAAAATGAGAAAATAAATATACATAACATTCATACATAAACACAAAGTCTAATTTTAATTAATTTAGCCAAGCCCATTAATGGAAATTATGTACTTAAATTTTTAAGAGAAGACCCCGTGATAGGCTTAGGCCGAAGCCCACTGGACTAAATCCCCTTATTGAATAAGTTATCTTAAAAGCCCAAAACACAAACTAGTTAGATTTGTGCTATAAATCAACTCTAGTATAATTACCAATTTTGCCATTTTTTAATATTATATCATACAACCCATAAATATTAAAATACATATAATATGAACCAACATGAATTAAAAATAAAAATTCATGAAGAACATATGTCATACATGGCATATATACTAAAACAAACAAACAACAATGAAACTAGTTGTTTAATGCTCATATAATGCCACAAACAATGCATAAACACTTAAAATGATTTTATGAGCTATTTAATCATTTAAATAAGGTCATAAAAATCAAGTTAAGGTTCTATTCAGATCTGATCTAAATGTGTTTTTTCCATTTTAATTAAACATGCAATAAACATAAACTAGTCATAGTTTTAAGTGATTTTAAAATTAATCAATTAAATTGTCATGGACCATAATTAAAAAAATTTTTAAAACATGTCCAGACCTGTTATTTATATTTAAAAATCAATTACAAACATGCCAAACATGTTTTTACATTTAATTTTGAGAAACTGGTTGTTTACAAACACAAAACATGCAAACTAGCACCTAGTTTCAAGCTTAACATGTACAATCAGGTATTTATAATTAAAACCGACCATGAACAGCTCTAAGAACATCTTATGACAGCATATTAACATGTCATAATAATTATAACACCTAACTATTCATTTAAAATCATTTTTACACTAAAACAATGTAGAAAACTCAAAATAGAAAATTCAGCATTGTGGTTTTATGCAATAATGAATTTTGAATCAATATTTAATGCATCTAAAGCACTAAAATAAGCATGGTTAGGATCTGATACCTCTGAAGGGATATCACATGGCATATACATGATGATCATACAGCGAAAAAATAAAAAATTTAGATCATACATGCCACGCAATATACAATAAAAAATCAAAACATGCAATTTTAGGGTTTTTGAAAACTTACAAGTTTAGATGCACTTCAAAACTTGATTTTGAACATGACCAAAAAATAAGATGGACTTATATGCCTTATATCTTGATCGCTCATGCCAAAAGAGCTGCATTTACGCCACTCCTCTCTATGCTCACACACACACACTAGCAAGGATGGCTTAAAACAAGAGTGCTAGCTCCAATCTTTTAGTATTTGGTAATGGGATTGGTTTAAAGCCGTAAGATCTGATCTTGTTCTTATTTTAGGTTGCTATTTTTGCCCAAGAGCACAAGAGATGAAGAAATAATCCTTTCTCTTGAGAGTGGCGACAATAAAGAGAGAACTATCACTCTTAGGTCAAAAAGAATTAATATTTTATATCATTAATTTAGGAAAGATAGGTAATGCCAAAATCCCTGAGAATTAGAAATATTTTCAGCCTCCATCACTTCCTAATTAATTAATTTAAATTGATTCAAATTCTCTTAGTTTTTAAATTTAAATTAATTTAAAATGACATAAGACATTTAATCAAAACAAACTTACTTCTTTAGGGTAAGTGGTTGCCAAATTCAACTAGGGTACCTAGCTTGAATTTTGGCCACATTAATTCCCTCTTAAGCATTTTATTTTGATTCAAATATAATTTAGGATTTAATGCTCAATTTATTTAATTAATCCAAGATAATTAATTAATTGAAATTAAACCTTGTGGGCTAAATTTCACTCTCTTATGGACCAAGGTCCATTTAGCAATTTTCATACCCATTACAGATATTAATTTGACTTTAAATAAAAGTCCAAATTAATGCCCAATATACTATTTAAATATTTTAAGTCCAATGCTTTGTGTGCTATCCTTATGGTCCATTTAATATTGGCAATGAATTAATAAATTAATTCAAAGGCTATATATATTCTCTAGAAAGATATTATAGTATTCCAAATTAAATGAAAATACAAATGACAATTAGTGACCTAATGTAATTTTGCATAGTCCCCTACCCATAAATATTAGAATTAATATAAGGCATGGAACTCGTCATCCTTATATATACTAATTCCTTTCTTGATATTCCAGTGACACTGACTCTCAGATAAATAATGATTACTCATTATTTCATCTCGGTATTGCCATACAGTTGTCAGTTCACTGATCAAGTGGCCGATGATATTTTCACTCTTATTGAAAGGGGTAATCCCTTCACTTATCTCATGCTCTCTAACATGAATTAGTGCATACAAAAGCATACCCATACTTGTCACCCTGTTACGAGTATGTTAGGTGTATGTCAAAGAAAATAATAATTCATAAAGAGTTTCATAGGGATTTTAGGTCTAAGAATTTCGATGCAAAACTTGCACATGAGAAACACTTATGACTTGTACCATGTAATGTTCTCATTAATGGAAAGAATCTAGATACCATGTTCTAAACATGTATCTATGATCTTTGATTGACACTCTAGTCCTTATGATCTATTAGACAGAACTCAACTTATCATAGAGAGCATACTAGTCTTAATTCATTTGTTATTCCCATAACTATGACTGACTAGAGATATTTCGAATAAAGTCTCTATTGTTTCAAGGTCTTACAACTATATGCCTCACACATGGTAACTTAAACTAAAACAACATTTTTGGATAGTTTTATCAATTAATATGCATAGGAATACAATAGATAAAACAAATGCCTCATTTATTAAAATAAGTGTTTTAAAACAATGTATAAGGGCTAGGGCTTACACTAACAATCTCTTTCCTAGGTGGGCCTAGTGTATGGATCAATAGGAAACCCAATAGATACTTATGGTGCATGGTAGAAAATCTGCAACATAGTCTTTCTTAATTAAAAGTGTAGGCATATGAATTTTTGACATTGTGTATTTGAATAAATCAAATAAAATAGGCTGGGTCCATTGAGGCATGGCCAACTTTGATTGGTACCCTCCTAATTTATTTGAGTTTGTTCAATATATAGAGGCCCACAAAACAAGCAAAAATTGTTCTTGTTATATCACCTATGGGAAGTGGCCATTGTCATTATATAGGTTAAGGTCAGGGGATCAAACTTTAGGGCTACCCAACCATGTTACTAGTGGGTTACAATTTTATATATCAATTGGTGCTAAAACTAGGTTGTGGGTCTTTTTAACACCTCCCCATATTGAGTGAATATAGAGCATGCCTTAAGATAGCACTAGGGCTAAAAGAGGGATGCCTAACTTAATTTTGAAGCTTTAGAATTTATGTAGCATGCCTTAGGGAATGATTATTGACCTTCCGATCGCTAAAGAGAGATTGGTGTTTAAGGCATCACTCTTACTTGAAACCTTTGATAGGTGTTCCTTATAATTAGATTATTGCTTTTAATTCACTACCTCATTTCTCGCATGATGCAATATAGTTCAAATTAAATGAACACATCAATTAATTAAAAATAAATTGAGTAAATAAAGCAAACATTCTTATTTAATTTATTACAAAGGCAAATTGGTCAATTGAAAATTAAAATACATATATAAATTAAGGTATTTGTTATTTTGAGAACATTAGTTCCTCATACATATTTTTAAAAGGAAAGATAGAAAGTCCTTATCAATTTTTTGAAAACGCATGTTGAGAGATCAAAATTCTTATAAAAATAGGACTCCTTTTTTATTGTGTGACTTTGAGATTGAAAGGCAAACATTGGTCCATTTTATTTTTAGAAAAATATAAATTAGTAAAAAATTGTTTAACCAATTTTCTTAATTAATGTGATAAAGAAAATCGTTTTTTACTAAATTATTACATCCCAAAATTAAAATACATGAGAAATAATAATTTAAGTACAAAAGGATAAATAAATGTAATAAACTGAATAAACAACCACATAAATAGAAAATTAAGCAATAAAGTCATAATAAAGCAAAGAGGTCGAGATCAAAACTAGCAAAGGGTTTTCTTTCCAAGGCATACTAATCTTTTAAAATACTCCAAAAGACATAAGTGGGATTTCTCAAAAAGAACGCATATAAAACAAACAAATTAGCACACAAAATAGTAATAAACTAAATAATGAAATTAAAAAAACATTTGAGAATAAATATACTAAATAAATAGAATGTAAAACATGCAAAAATAGAAGTAAAAATAATATTAAAATATATCTAAATACACAAAACACATGCAATATACCATATAACATAAAAATACACCTAAAAAGCCTAAAACAAGAGCATAGATGCCCATAGGGAAAGTGGGATAGGATGAGGAGAAGATGTTATGATGTCCCTTATGTCAGCATCTATCATGTCTTTTTCCTATTAGTCACTCGAATATCAATGTAGAATGTAGATTTCTCCATCCAAAATAATGAAAATAAATTCTAAACCCTAAACATGCAATCTTAATGCCTTAGAACTTGCAAAATCTATACATATACAATAAATGAGATTTAAATCATGCCAACATAGTATAAGACAATACCAAAATAGATTTTAAATTAGGATATTCACCATGCATTAATGAAGAAAAAAACCCTATCATTAAATTATAGCATACGATACGAAATTTTAAAACATCATGGCATAGTACATATTACTAACAAGTGAATAAACATAAAAAAAAATGTCATCACAATCAATAAGTAAACATGTTAGCTATATAAGCAGTGCATGAATTTAGAGACAGATAATGAACACACTAAGGAATTTTTTATTCTATAATTCTAGAAATTGCACATCAGCTTCAGTCCTTGATCCTTATAGTCAAATAGAAAACATTTATATTTAATGTGAAAAGAAACTTGCTTAAAGCAATTGAATTCCAAGAACAGAGAATTGAATTTCTCTTTCCACAAAGTCTATCTCCTTTTCACAAGTAAGAATCTCTCATTTGAAAACCTTAATTTTTACCTTATATCATGAGAAAATTCATTCCAAATTAGTATCTCAAATATGATCTTTATCCCAAGATTTTCAAATTTGAAAAATATAGAAAATCTAAAAATAACCAAATAGACAGGCATTTGTAGTTGACAACGAGCCATCCCTCATATGATTTCCAAAATTAACAAAAATATCCGAGGATCTGACCTGGACTAAAGGATAACAACCAAATATGGGTGTCCCTTTATGATAGATGACCATCTATCATTGTCAAAGGATAAAATTCAAGGTCTTTTTAATTTTTTTTCAAAACTCTAGGAAAATCAAAGTTAAAACCCACAAAAATATCTATAAATATATTAAAATCAAGGTTGAAACTTTTAAATTCGTGTTTTTTTATCAAAAGAGTGTTTGGTTGCTCATCATTATGTAACTTTGATCTAGGATGCTTTGGGTTATGGTGTCTGCAACATGCATTTAACCTACATTGAAGGATAGCTAGGTGTTATTCTTGTATTTTTTTTACTTTTTAACATTTAATAATTACTAATTGACCTCTAAACTTTATTTAATCATTTAATTGCTTATATTCTTATCTCATTTAACACATTAAACCTTGTTTAACTCATTTCCATGAATGGATCACAATCATCACAAATTATCAAATTACTCCCAATAATTACATTAATACCGACTATATCACTAAGTTAAAAATTTTATTTCATGTTTGCTATCTTCTGATTCTTTAACTATCATAAGTATGTCATATCCCTACTAGTTCTGAAAGTTGATAATGGGAACCATGGATACCGTTAGGTATCAAAATGGTGGATATCAAAAGATATCAAATAAGTAGACCTAAACGGGGCCAAATATACTCTAGACCAATCAAGCAAACCTAAACAGGGTCAACTAATAACCCAAATAAAGCTATTCATGAACCAAATAGGATCAACTATACTTTAAATCCAATCAAGCCAAACTGTGGTAGCTGTAATTATCCCTATAGGGGCCTATCTATCCATAATTACACATGTTCATAATCATATAAAAGACATACCATCTCCAGTTCATAAACATGCTTGCACATTTCATATCATGTATGAACATGTTCGTATCACAATTTATACAATCACTAATGTTTATACATGTATACACAATCTTATATAATAATGTGATCATGTACTTTAGCTTGATTTCCATAATTAAATATAAATTACCGTAGTCATGTACTTTGTTAAATTATTTATAATAAAACAAACTTCCATGTAATCATATACTTTAGCATGCTAACATTAGGAATCACATATGCATAGCAATGCTATTTCAATCAATTAATAGTACATACCAGTTAATGAACATACCATATAACATGTGTCATACTAAATGCTTTACATTGTGATCTCATCACTTACTCACCAAGTTATATCATATTTTACCTATTATTTCTTCATATAGCAATACTTTACATTAAATTATCCTTATGAATATACATTTGACATAATAACATATAAGAATGATATATAATGATCACATCATATCATGTTCAATTCAACTAACCTATATGTGCTTTTACTATACATGAATCACATTCTTTAGCATATATATATAATCATGTGATATCAAAAACACATATAATTCCTAGTATATAAACATGTATTCTTAACCTCATATAACATTATGATCAACTTGTACATGAGCAGTTATATCCCTATGGTCTATATATATATATATATATATATATATATATATATATATATATATATATATATTGATGTTGTAACTTATAGACATGTCATATAACTATAACATATCAACATGATTATGTTATGTCAATGAGGTGAATAATAACATGCTTTTATAATAAATATGCTTCACTAAATAATCATATTTATAGTTTACAATGTGACATAGTTTTATACATTTCATGAGCTTATCTCTCTTAATGTATTATTTTTACATTATAAATGTGCTTAAAATACTTAATATTTTTTCTATATAGATATAAAAATGATGTTCTAAAGATGCTTGAATTTAGTTAAATGGTTAAAAATGTTCCAAAAATGCATATAACAATTCTGGTAAATTCTTGTAACAATTACGCATTAAGATAGATTTTCAAGCTAAAAGCCATTTTTAACAGAAATAATTTTCCACAAACATGATCCCATATGTTTCTTGTTTCAGGATCATTAAAAATCACATCAATATCATTTTTACATTTTAAGATATTGCAAAAACATTAAGAACTGCTATAGGAAAATAGTGTTGCCATCAATTCTAGATTCAAGCCATATTTTGACCTATTTTAAGGTAAAATTAAACTATGTTTTCTTCATAGAACTTGACGACATATAAGTCTAGTTTAACTAGAAATTAGATTCATAGAACTTTGAACTCTATAATAAGAGATACAATTAAAATACTAAAATCTTTTTTGATTCTCTAAACAACAATTCATTGAACATGATTCAGCTTTCTATCATCATTTAGAAAATGTATAGTATAAAATGGATTATAATCTTGACAACATTTCTTCATTAACATTGAGCTTAAATAAATCTATTTTAACCATAATTTTATCTCATGGGATTTTGACTTCACTACAAAAAGTTATAGCAAAAATACAGCAATATCATCAGAACAAATGGGTAGCAACTTAAAATTAAATTCTTGTTATATTTAGGAGCACTTAGAGGCTGAATCAAAGTTAGGTACCTTTAAAAAAATTTAAGGATAAATCTTAGCAAGAAGTACCAACTAGATTCAAGTCCATTAAAGGTTTATAGCTTGAGATATTCTAAAAATACAGAAGTTGGTTCCAACAATTCTTTATATGCATTACTTTTTTTTCAAATCCTATCTTAAATATTTGAATTAATTCTTTTATATTTATTAACTCATTCCATAATCCACATCTTTATAGAAATTTCTAGCTTGAAATACATGAAAAACAACCATAAGATACACATTCCCCTACTTTAGCCAAATCACCGCCTAGCTACAATCTTTAGCTACCTATTTCCTTTTCTTCTTGTACTTAGGTTCCTCCCCTATAAATTATATTTTCCTACTATTATGTATAAAAATTACAACATTCATTCTCCATAGAAAAGCCACACAAATAGATATAAGGAGAAGATAAAGAGATAAATTAAAGTCCTGAATCTCCTTACCTTTACGATTCACTCATAAAACTTCTTAATAATTCAACATGTAAGAAGGACTTCATGAATTTAGAGGGTGGAAATACAATATTCTTTTAGATGAAAGGTGATAAAAAAATAAAGATAAAAATATAAACTTCCTTAAGTGAATGCCATCCAAGAAAATCCTATCATTTCTTTAATTCTTCTCTCCATTATGCATTGGTCTAAAGTTCAAAGAGGAGGCAAAAATTTCCAATTGCTTTTTTAATTAATTTTATGTCATTTACTTTACCCTTTACCTTATTTTTTACAACATTTACCCAACTCAATAATTCATTACTTAATGCACCCCACTTAACTTTCCTCTTATAAAAAAATTGATCCCATATAAGCAATCTTGACAAATTAACTCCTAACTTAAATACTATTCTTTAATTACACCCTCAAATAAATTTTATACCAATTAATTTACATTCACTTCATTTAATAAAATAAATTTTCAATAGTTCCATAACTCATATCCAAAATTCACTTATTTAATTTAATTTTAATCAAAAGTAATTCTATAAAATCGTACAATTTTAACTAGGGTCATAATTGGGGCCTTACATGAATAATACCACCAAAGGCCATCATAGCCTTCACCATTAGAAAGTATAATATATAAAGAGTCTAATGATAAAATTTAAGATGAAATTAAGGTTAAATAGGTCCCTAAAAGTCAAAGAGAAAAAACCTAGAAAGTAATAGGGTTGACCAAGCTTTAACCAGCTCAAAACTATTCCACGAACCTCAAAAAATTATTCTAATTGCATGAAACCCTTAGAAATAGCCCTAATGAATTTTTAAAAGTGAAAAATAAAATTTTCAAAGAAATTTTGAAAATTTAAGGTTTCGTACATAAAATTTTGGCTCCAATCTCCAAAATGAATTGAAACAAACTTGAATTGACCCAATATTTTAAAAACAAATTAATTAAAAATTTTAAATATTTATTGTATAATATTGTAGGTGATTTAATATTTAGGCCTTCTATCCAAATAGAAAGTCACAAGTGGCACAATATGGACCACATATTTAATAAGTTGCCAAAGAGAATTTAACCTTTATATTAAGAGAGGGTATCAAAAAATGAAGTAGCCCGATTTTTCATAAGAAAATTGGCCTTATCTCCATCTTTTTTCCCCTTTATTTTATCTCTTTTATAATTTTCACCACAACTAACCATAATTCCAAGCTTTTAGCAACACAAATTCTCACCCAAATTTTATATGGCATCTCACATGCATATTACTTTCTACTTTAGAACAAGATTATATTGCATTTTATTGGAGAAAATTCAAGGATACCAAATTGTGGAAAATTCCCAAGTAAGCAAATTTATGGTATTTTGATAGTAAATTGTATAAAATTGTTAGAATAGTTAATTTTGATTATTTATATGTTAAAATTAAAGAAAAAAACATGAATTCTTCGATATGGAATTCAACCAAGTGTTGAAATTCAAGAGGGAGACAAAAGTAAAGGAGAAAAGGCAAAGAATAGATGGATTAAGTGATTTCAAACATTTTTAAGATTAATGGATACAAGCTACACATGATTTGATTTGGTTTCCTTTGAAAATTATATGATTTTGCATGGTGAAGCAATAAAAACATAAGCGAAATGAAGAAATAACTTAAGATAAATTAGAAAATTAATAAACTAATAGGAAATAAATGATAATTAGTGAAAAAATTAAATCAATACATAATGTATCGCTGAGTGACCAAATGGTATACATAGGTATACAAGGTGATATTTTGATGTTAATTGAATATTTTCCATGGAATGAACATTAGAGTAGTAATGAACTTAGTACGAGTGATAAAAAAAAGCAATTAATGCTTGAAAATAGTGTTGAGTAAATGGTACATGATGATGCATACTTGTACACTAGTTGAGTTTATATCTATATCATCATATGGTAGCTCAAAATAACCAAATGAACATCAAATGAATGAGAATGTATAAAATGGTATAATGCATGGTTGATGCATAATGATGGTTCACTGGTACATAATGATGCACACTTGTATACTAGATGTATACTAATTGAATGTGCATATATACAACCATATGGAAGCTTAAAATTAATAAATGAATACTAAAAGATTGAAATTATGTTAAAAAGACAAATGTATAGTTGATTTACTTCGGTAACTAAATGGTATTGGTTTTGGGAATGGCATGCCTTAAGTATATATTGATGATTTTATATATTTGTACTATAAAAATATGAGCGGTGAACAAAGTGGATGTGGAATACTCAAAGTAGATATGTTACATAATGTGAAATTTGTATAAAATGGTCAAAAGGCATAATATGAGATAAAGAATTTATTTGGCCTTGGTATATAGTTGTTAAACTAGAATTTTTTTATATAATAAAAAGGTATATGGACTTATATATTACAGTAGAATGGTGAGTTAAATTCGGACTGTAGGCCGCCACCAGTCTATACATGTGTGATATAAACATTATATTGTCATTGATCACTCCATGTGATCCCTCAACACGTTTTAGAGGCATAAATCACTATATGTGATCACTCTAGCATATTCTAGACCTTTGGTGTACTTATCTTGCATATTCGATTTAAGGGTTCCACTAGTTATTACTAGTATCAAATATGTAATTAAGTAAGAAAAAGAGGACTAAAAAGGTAAATAAGTATAAAAGAATGCTAAATATGTAAATAAATAGTAAATATTATGAAAAATATAGATAAGTGATTAGTAGGAGCAATCATGTTATTAAATGAGAAAATAGGGGTATAAAGTTAAATTAACATTAAAAATATAGTTAAGAGAGGTAAAATGGGAAAAAATGAAAATGTATAAAATTTAAAGTTAACAAGCACCAAATGGTAATTTACCACTGTGCGAGGAATTATAAGGACTAAAATGTAAACTTTAGGATGAAAATGAAATAAAAACTATAAAAGGGCAAATGGGTACAAATAGTATGGTAATTAATGAGAAATATGATAAAATGAAAATTTAGGGACTCAAATGTAATCTTAACTTAAATTAAGAAAGAGGTGATAGAAAGGTAAAAATAAGTAATGATAGTGATCAAATGGTAATTTAAAGAATTAAGGGAGAAATTCTAAGATAAAATTTAATATTAAGTAATTTAAGGATAAAATGGTCGTTAGTTGAGTATTGTTTTATGTGCAATGAAATTTTGTGTAGTGTATCCACCACTAGGCACCAACATTGCTTAGTACATGATTTTGTTTGATTGGACAAAGGGGATAGGAAATCGAAGGATGGTGATGGCGGAGAAGGCGATACATGGCATTTATATGAATACAAGAGTAAATGTAGCAAAATATGATATAGTTGTTTTGGAATATGTAATGTCATAGCTAGTACGTAAACAATGTTAACTTAATAGTAAATATATGGTTATGTGTAATGATTATTGCTTGTGAATGATGGAAATGTGATATCATTCAATTGATTGATTGTGTGAGGAACTTAAAAATTGACTATGTTGTTGTCTAAAGTATTGGAGTTAGAGATTGAATATTGGAAGTGTAATTTTGATAATTTGTAGGTAGGTAGGCAGGATTTATAACTATAAAACTGCCTAAATTTTTACCAAGTGAATAGGAATAATTTCACACCAAAATTAAATTGAAATTAGCTGCCATAATAAGTAACAACTATATGCAGATTAAATGGGTGTAATTGATGGATAACCTATTAACCCATTTAAATAAGATATTTTACCTAATCAAATTACCAATGGTGCCGCACTGATGTTCGAACCTATGTTCGGCCATTGGGTATTACGTGGTCTATGGTGGATACCTAACTAATAAATTTCACAAGCATGCACAGATAAAATTTTATTCGTTACGTATATATAATTAATTCTTTTTTATAACTAATATTTCTTCTCTAATTTCTTGTCTCCCTTTTTTAAATTTTGTGTTGTTACATGTCGTAATGAATTTACCCTTCAAGTTTAGATTTCTTAATTCCATATGATATTTCACCTTCTTTTTTAGAGAGATAGAGATACAACATGAGAGATGGAGGTGTTGGAATTTATTGGTTACATGCATCGCATACATGAGCAGAATTTCAAAATTTTTAACCAATATTACTGATCTTGCCATGAATATACAATATAACTATATGAAATAAGAAAAATCACCTTTGATTTTTCTTGAACAGTTGATTTTACTTCGCACCGGGTTATCGCAAACCACAGTGTCCAAAATTGAACACCTCCAATAAGTAATCCACACTAGAGAAGGATAAATTGAACCAACAATTGGTGTGTAACTAGGGCTAGCCGAAATTCCCAAGAGCTAGCTTAGGATTTGGCGCAAAAGGGAGAGAGAATTGAAGAATAAGACTTTCTTATGTGTTTAATCACTTAACCCTAATTCCTCATTAGTTGGCCTTTTATAGCTAGGTTAAAATTCCAACTCCTTAATGAGATTGGGCTCTTTAAAATTGCTGGAGAATTATTAATTGGGCCTCTGGAATTAATTATAATCATTTGGGCTTAATTAAATCCAAATTAAACCTTTTCATAAAAGACTATGCACAAAACCCAAAAACTAGGCCCTATGTGCAACTAATTGGATTTAAATACCCAAATAGATTCCAAATCCAACCAAATTAAATATGTAGGTTCCATAACACTAATGTAACATATATAAATTAATTTGGTCCAAGAAATAGGCCATTAAGGCCTTCTGTATGGAGTTGGCGTGTGGCCCTCTACAGAAGGGCTTCCACACCAGCTCCATTCCTCTGGCCCCTTTATAACTCCTCCAATGGACTTATTAATTATTATATTAGTCCAATAACACTTATAGTAGTCTTATAACACTTATAAGAAAATAATAATTAATCATGAAATACATTATTTCAATTAGGTCCAATTTACATAACATTTCTCAAAAGTTCCGCGAACAATTTTACTTGATCATAATTAATTAAACTCTTTAATTAATTATTATCTTATTCACTTCTCTAACCTCATAATAATATCAAATATTATTATCCTTGTCATTTTACCATTTTATCCTTTTCTCTATATGTGTGTGACCTATTGGATTCCTGTCCATGTTGGCAGTATAATATGTAATTGTAAGTTCTATCCAAAACTCACATGACTTAAACTCCTTTAAATCATTTTATCAATCCCCATTGATATTTTTGATACATTATTATATAAATCATGATTGGCCTCTAGCTAGGCATCATGACTACCCAAATGTCAGGAAAGTCATGTGGTTTGACTATACCCTTCCATAGAAACAGTTATCGTGCAATTACTCCTTTCACCACTCTTATCTCAATTAGATTCTGAGTATGGATTTCTGTCAACTCATATAAATCTAATTATGTATGTTCTATTAATTTAACCATTGTTCCAAAAATGCCCTTCATGGATCTCTATCCATCTTGGCATATTACTCTGGCTAGAGATTCTCTGAACAAGGCAATTATAGAATCATGCGAGATAACTTCCCTTATTAAATCTGGGATGGTGAATCCTTTATCAATCACTCAACTATCTTTAAGTAGGTCATGATATACCCAATCTCCTAACTATGTTCACTCCCAGTTGGAAGTAATTAGTTATGGAGTCAAAGTATACCACTTGCTACTTAAGATAACTTTGGTAATCTCAAGTCTAAGGATACTTGCACAACCACTATGAAGAGATTCCTCACTGACATAGATTTAATATCCATGTGAGTATTCTCTTTGTAGGTCTCCAATGAACTTGTTCTTCTAACAATCATCCACATATTAGCTTTGATTATCTTTCATAATCACAGTTATGAGAACCACTGCTTGAACCATTCAAGAAGCATAACATGTGCTAGTCTGTCCGAATTAACAATGTCCTATCTTGTTAATTCTATGACTAGCGATATTTAGATATTAACACATTTGCATGCAATAGACATCTCACATCATGAACACCTTCATGATTGCCTTTGCACTGTGTTTATAATATCTAGGACTTCATTTACTAATTTAAGATTTACAAACGCATGTATTTAAACATAGCATTAATAAATGAACGATGCCTTTTATTAAGAATATAAATTTCATACATATGAAAAACATCCCTATTACTTGGGTTCTAGAGCATACTCTCTACAAATCTCCGACTTGCACTAGAGCCAATCACTCATTTATCTTAGACCCATGTTATTTATATGGTGATCATGCTTAATCTGGGAAAGTACTTTAGTGAGGGGATCCGCCACATTGTCATCTATGGGAACCCTTTCTATTTTCACATCATTTATAGCAACTATTTTCCTTATGAGATGGTAGCATCTGAGAACATGCTTGGATCGCTGATGAGACCGTGGTTCCTTTGCTTGCGCAATGGCTCCATTGTTGTCACAATATAAAGGAATCGGATCAACAATGCTAGGCACTACTCCTAGTTCAGTTATGAACTTTTTGATCCAGGCTGCTTCTAAAGCAGCAATGTACTTAGCTTCCATCGTGGAATCAGCAGTTGTTTCTTGTTTGGAACTTTTCCAACTAACTGCTCCTCCTCCCATTATGAACACATAACCAGACTGTGATTTACAATCATCTTTGTCATATTGGAAGCTAGCATCTATATACCCATTTACTTCCAAACTGCCCTCTCCATATACCAAGAATATATCCTTAGTCCTTCTGAAGTACTTAAGGATATTCTTAACAGCTGCCCAGTGTTCCTCTCCAAAATTGGATTGGAATCTGCTTGTGACACTCAAAGCAAATGCTACATCTGGACATGTATATAACATAGCATACATGATAGAACCAATTGCAGATGCATATGATATTCTATTCATGCTCTCTCTATCCTCTAGTGTATGTGGACACATAGACTTAAAAAGGTGTTTTCCATGCACTATAGGTATAAACCCTTTCTTAGAGAGATCCATATTGAACATCTTCAATACTTTATCTATGTATGTACTCTGAGAAAAACCTAGCAACCTATTGGATCTATCTCTATAGATCCTTATTCCCAGAATATAGGATGCTTCTCCAAGGTCTTTCATGGAGAATTGCTTGGATAACCATATTTTAACAGATTGGAGGAGAGAAATATCATTTCCCATGATCAATATGTCATCCACATATAGAACTAGGAAGACAATTGCACTCCCACTGACCCTTTTATACACACAAGGTTCATCTTCATTTTGTAAGAAACCAAACTCTTTGATTGTCTTATTGAATCGTATGTTCCAGCTCCTAGAGGCTTGCTTCAATCCATAAATGGATCTTTGAAGCTTGCATACCTTTTCGCCATTTCTTGATGTGAACCCTTCTAGTTGTGTCATATACACATCCTCAGTAAGATTTCCATTAAGGAAAGTTGTCTTCACATCCATTTGCCAAATCTCATAATCATAATGAGCTGCAATGGCTAAAAGTATTCTTATAGACTTAAGCATCGCTACAGGAGAAAAAGTTTCTTCATAGTCAATACCTTTTTTTTTATGATAACCTTTTGCTACTAAGCGAGCTTTATAGGTAACTATATTACCTTCCATGTCGGTCTTCTTTTTGAAGACCCATTTGTACCCTATGGGTTTTATCCCTTCAGGTGGTTGAGTTAAAGTCCATACTTTATTCTCATATATGGAGTCCATTTCAGACTGTATAGCCTTAAGCCATAAATCACGTTCTGAAATATTCAAAACTTCTTGATAGCTTGTAGGCTCATTGTCCTCTACTACAGTTATGCCTCTATCCGAATTAATGTGAAATCCATATCTCATAGGGATAAAACGCATCCCAGTAAATCTTCTAGGATTTTGTGTATAATCAGGTTCAACTGCAATCTCATCATTATGAAATCCAGTTTCGTGTTCAATCGGTTGATCATCTTCTATTTGTGGGTCTTGAACTTCACCAATTTCAATTTTACTCCCACTGTCCTCTCATAGGAGAAATTCTCTTTCCAAGAAGACAACATGCCTTGAAACAAACACCTTATGTTCTAAGGGATGATAGAAATAATATCCAAACGTTTCTTTTAGATATCCTACAAATAAACATTTGTCAGAATTAACATCCAGTTTGTCTAACATTGTCCTCTTCACATAAGCAGGACAACCCTATACTTTCATATGAGAAAGCGTGGGTTTCTTATTATTCCACATCTCATATGGAGTAACATCAATAGATTTACTAGGAACTCTGTTTAACACATAAACAGCAGTTTCTAATGCATATCCCCAAAAGGACTTAGGCAAGTCCAATCGGCTCATCATTGATCGAACCATATCTAATAGTGTTCGATTTCTCCTTTCAGATACACCATTGTGTTATGGTGTATATGGTGGAGTCCATTGAGATAAAATCCCATTATCTCTAAGATAATCCTGAAACTCTTGGCTTAAGTATTCTCCACCTCGATATGATCTAAGTGTTTTAATATTTTTGCCAAGTTATTTCTCTACTTCATTTCTGAATTATTTGAACTTTTCAAATGCTTTTGATTTATATTTCATTAGATAGACATATCCAAACCTGGAATAATCATCTATGAAAGTAATGAAGTAGGAGTAACCTCCTCTGCCATGTGTAGTCATTGCACCACATACATCTAAATGTATTAAGTCCAAAACCATTTTAGCTCGTTCTCCTTTACCAATAAAGCGAGCTTTTGTCATTTTTCCTAATAAACAAGATTCGTATGTATCAAATGATTCATAATCAAATGATCCCAAATCACCTGACTTGTGCAATTTGTTCATGCATTTTTCATTTATATGGCATAAACGACAATGCCATAAGTATGAGGTATTTAGATTATCATGTTTCACTCTCTTGGTATCCATATTATGTACTTCTTTAATTAAATCAAGAACAAATATACCATTCTCAATGATAGCTTTTGCATAAAACATATTGTTCTTAAAATGTAACATCACTTGTCCTTTAAAGAAATATGATAATCGTTCATCAAATGACTGAAAGAAATAATACTTTTGGATAAAGCTGGAACAAAATAACAATTATTTAATTCCAGTACTAATCCACTAGGAGGAGGCAAATAGTAAGTCCCCACAACTGTTGTAGAGATATTATGTCCAGTAGCTGACTGCAAACATATCTCTGCCTTTCCAACTCTTCTAAAGCTTCTAAGCCCCTGTATATCATTACATAAGTGAGATCCACATCCGGTATCTAATTCCCAAGATTGTTTTGAAGCAATAGAATAAGTATTAATTTCAATCATATGAATACCTGAAGCAAAAGCATCAGCTTGCTTCTTCTCCTTGAGAGAATCTAGATAGGCCTTGTAGTTACGCTTTCAATGACCATCTTTTCCACAATGGAAGCAAGTTCCTTTGGGATTCTCTTTCTTGGCAACCTTCTTCTTGGATATCCTACCATTCTTTGGCTGCGCCTTGGTTATCTTCTTCTTTTGCTTCTTGCCTTTAGCAGAAGTGACAACCATGACACTTTTTGGATCCTTCTTAAATGATCCATCAGCTGTCTTGAGCATATTGATTAACTCAGGAATGGATACTTGGATCTTGTTCATGTTGAAGTTAAGCACGAAAGGTACATAACTTGGAGCCAATGAGTATAAGATTAAATCTATGTATAGATCATTATCCATAACATAGCCAAGTCTACTCAAATGCTCAATATACCCATATATCTTTAATGTATGAGTAGCAGCTGAAATGCCTTCCACCATTTTGCAGCTAAATAGAGCTTGAGCATTCTCATATTTCTCAGTTATAGCCTGAGAAGAATATAGCTCCTCTAGATGCAAAATGAAGGTTCTAGCATCCATCATCTCATGTTGCTTCTGAAGCTCCGAGGACATAGCACCCAGCATCAGACATGCTGCTGCTTCACTATCCTCCATGTTTTTTCGATAAATACCTTTGATCTCATCAACGGCATCATCTGATGGAAGTGGTGGTGGATCTTTATCCAAGATATAGTGGATCTTTTCAGCTCTGAGAACAATTCTCACTTGCCTGATCCAGTCAGAATAGTCACTGCCAACCAGCTTGTTATCCAATATTGATCGTATATTAATGTTTGATGTGCTCATGATGATGACCTAGATGTGAAAAAGAAAAGATATGAGAGTATGTTCATATATATGTATTCATTAATAAGGTCTTTAATTAATCCATTTACTCCCACTATTTTATTGCGAATTAATAGCCCTCACTATATAATTCGAGAAAATCCAATGGTTTTCTTAGTGGGCCAATATCCAATCCTTGATATGTAATTTGACCTTGACTGTGGTCAACAAGCCAAACTCCATACCCTTTAAAGGTAGGTATCTCTATACCAATTTTGTCTCTACACAACTATTGGATCATTAGGTTATCAACTCTTGATGCATGCATATCATATATGCATTCCCTAATCTTGCCTTTAGAACCATTAGCCTTGACTGTGGTCAACAAGCTAATGGGCTAGCTAAGATGACCCATTTAATTAGATTTGAACATATTTGATATAATATGAGCTTGACTGTGGTCAACAACCCACACTATAAAGAACTCTGGTTCTCCTCAAATTAATGGAAGGCTTATATACCTTATTATTTGTTTTGTGGGTTTTAGTTAATTAAGTCGCATCATACATGGTTGGCATACATTGGTATGCATCATATATCTATCACATAAATATAAGCATACAAATATGGTATAGTTATGGACTTTAATACATTGATTTCCCCGAGCCAAGAGGGAAATCAAAAGGCCACACCTAGGTAGTATGCATGATTCAAACAAGAAAAATAATTACATTATCTTCAAGTTTGTTAGATCTCCATCCGGCCCATCTTGCTCCTTAAAAATGGTCTCCATCTCTATTTCTAATTCTAATCTAAGTAATCTAATTACATATTACAATTTGAAATGAAATACAAACAAAAAAAAGTGGCCGGGACATGAAAGTCCTCATTGGGCCAAAACATGCATAATGCTCAATCACATTGGGCTTTGTCCATAACTATCCATCATGCCAATAATACACCCTTATATGCCTCTATAATGCATAAATAAATGGATTACTAACTTTGTTTCAACCTTTGAAACAATATTTTGAGTTATTTTAATGATGTGATCAAATTAGGAAACTTTTTCCATTTTGGAAACTTTCATTTTAGGAAACCTTTTTACATGCATGTGTTCTTGCCTTAATAATCAATCCAATTGATTATTAATTAATTATTAATTGATTATTTAATTAATTAATCATATTAAAAAATTAAAAGAATCAATTTTGGGCTTATAATCAAGTGTAGGCCGAAACCCTAAATGTGTTCACACACAAACTAGTTTTGTGTCTTTTGGACCATTTTTGCCTATTGGAATGAGCCAAGCCCACTCCAACCCTTAAAACCCATTAATAAACTTAATTAATGTTTATAATATTTAATTTAAATTAGCTCCTTCAGCCCACCAAGTCATTTACTAATTTAAACCAAGTCCGTAAACATAATTAAGCACATTAAGTGGTTTTAATGAATTAAAATTAAACAAATTAATTTAAGGCCCATTTTAATTAATCCAATTAATTAAAAACACTTTAATATATCATATATATCAGATTTATAAGATCAAAAGTCTTTCTAACTAAGAACACATCAAGAACACACGAAGAACAACAATTTATCGAACTTTTCGACTAAACTAGTTTTCATGCAAAACTTGTTCGATTTTAATTCCGCTCGATACTATGGCTTAATATCACATATTAAATACATATAATATCATATAAATGATGTTTTAATGGGTCCATAAGAAAATAAATTAGAACAGCCCCTAAATTTACTTGGGTTTCATTCAAAACCCAAATGGGTTTCACGCAAAACCCTAATTTCTTTTCTTCAAAAGTTCCATCTTTGTTATCATCAAATTTATTTGATCACACTCACATCCAGAAATCAATATTTCTCATTCATGAACAATGAAATCTGATATTTTAAAGTTCATGAAATAAATAACTCGAAATAAAAAAAAAAAACTTATTTCGCAGAATAATATAGAATTGTATATCCATGGCAAAACCTGGCTCTAATACCATGGTGGAATTTATTGGTTACATACATCGCATACATGAGCGGAATTTTAAAATTTTTAACCAATATTATTGATCTTGCTATGAATATACAATATAACTATATGAGAATAAGAAAAATCACCTTTGATTTTTGTTGAACAGTTGATTTTACTTCGCACCGGGTTGTTGCAAACCACAGTGTCCAAAATCGAAAACCTCCAATGAGTAATCCACACTAGAGAAGGATAAATTGAACAAAAAATTGGTGTGTAACTAGGGCTGGCCGAAATTTCCAAGAGCTAGCTTAGGAGTTGGCACAAAAGGGAGAGAGAATGGAAGAATAAGACTTTCTTATGTGTTTAATCACTTAACCCTAATTCCTCATTAGTTGGTCTTTTATAGTTAGGTTAAAATTCTAACTCGTTAATGAGATTGGACTCTTTAAAATTGCTGGAGAATTATTAATTGGGCCTCTGGATTTAATTATAATCATTTGGGCTTAATTAAATCCAAATTAAACCTTTTCATAAAAGACTATGCACAAAACCCACAAACTAGGCCCTTTGTACAACTAATTGGATTTAAATACCCAAATGGATTCCAAATCAAATCAAATTAAATATTTAGGTTCCATAACACTTATGTAACATATATAAATTAATTTGGTCCAAGAAATAGGCCATTAAGGCCTTCTGTATGGAGTTGGCGTGTGGCCCTCTACAGAAGGGCTTCCACACCAGCTCCATTCCTCTGGCCCCTTTATAACTCCTCCAATGGACTTATTAATTATTATATAAGTCCAATAAAACTTATAGTAGTCCAATAACACTTATAAGACAATAATAATTAATCATGAAATACATTATTTCAATTAGGTCCAATTTACATATCATTTCTCAAAAGTTTCGCGGACAATTTTACTTGATCATAATTAATTAAACTCTTTAATTAATTATTATCTTATTCACTTCTCTACCCTCATAATAATATCAAATATTATTATCGTTGTCATTTTACCATTTTATCCTTTTCTCTATATGTGTGTGACTTATTGGTACCTGTCCATGTTGGCAGTATAATATGTAATTGTGAGATCTGTCCAAAACTCACATGACTTAAACTCCTTTAAATCATTTTATCAATCCCCATTGATATTTTTGATACATCATTATACAAATCATGATTGGCCTCTAGCTAGGCATCATGACTACCCAAATGTCAGGAAAGTCATGTGGTTTGACTATACCCTTCCATAGAAACAGTTACCGTGCAATTACTCCTTTCACCACTCTTATCTCAATTAGATTCTGAGTATGGATTTCTGTCAACTCATATAAAACTAATTATGTATGTTCTATTAATTTAACCATTGTTCCAAAAATTCCCTTCATGGATCTCTATCCATCTTGGCATATTACTATGGCTAGAGATTATCTGAACAAGGCAATTATAGAATCATGCGAGATAACTTCCCTTATTAAATCTGGGATGGTGAATCCTTTGTCAATCACTCAACTATCTTCAAGTAGGTCATGATATACCCAATCTCCTAACTATGTTCACTCTCAGTTGGAAGTAATTAGTTATAGAGTCAAAGTATACCACTTGCTACTTAAGATAACTTTAGTGATCTCAAGTCTAAGGATACTTGCAGAACCACTATGAAGAGATTCCTCACTGACATAGATTTAATATCCATGTGAGGATTCTCTTTGTAGGTCTCCAATGAACTTGTTCTTCTAACAAGCATCCATATGTTAGCTTTGATTATCTTCCATAATCATAGTTATGAGAACCACTACTTGAACCATTCAAAAAGCATAACATGTGCTAGTCTGTCCGAATTAACAATGTTCTATCTTGTTAATTCTATGACTAGGAATATTTAGATATTAACATATTTGCATGCAATAGACATCTCACATCATGAACACCTTCATGATTGCCTTTGCACTGTGTTTATAATATCTAGGACTTCATTTATTAATTTAAGATTTATAAACTCGTGTATTTAAACATAGCATTAATAAATGAATGATGCCTTTCATTAAGAATATAAATTTCATACATATGAAAAGCATCCCTATTACATGGGCTCTAGGGAATACTCTCTAACAGGAGGGGGTGAGGGAAAGCAAGAGAGAAAGCCCTTTTTAAAATCTATCTTTTCAATTTAAATATTCCCATAGAGTAGTAAGTGCTTTTTATTGATGATCAAATAAAATCTCCCAAATTTTCCTTTGTTTTGGCATCTATAATAGGTTATAGGGAGTGAGTCACAAATCCAAGACACTGCCATGACCCATGTGTTAAAAGAGTAACTCACACCTTTTGACTTTGACTTTTTTTATCCCGAGAAAATAATTTTCACTTTATTGACAGGGAAAAAGGGGAAAAAGCCCAAAAGAGATTTTTAAACATTTAAAACCCCATTAAAGAACCTAAAAGAATTTTAATAACATAAAATCATGGAGAAAGCCTAGCACTTCCATTCCTTATTTATTTATGTGAAATGTCTTCCTCATTAGGTAACCATAATCAAAAGGCACCTTAGGACCTAGTTCTTAAAGTTACACCTATCTTATAGAAGGCTAGTAACCTAGTGTCTAGGTTAGCCAAAGTTTAGAGAAAAGGGTAGAGACACGTATTTGAGGTGGCAATCTCCTTGGCTATAAAGGTTTGGTGAAGAAAGATCAATGTCGATATTCAAACATATGAACCTTGTTGAGTTGAATGGTCAACATCTATAATTAGGCACATCAAACCATGTTTGATAAAGATTGATGCCAAGTTATTAGCATATCAAACCTTTTTGAGTCAAACTCTTGAAGCTAGCCTGTTGGTATGTCAATTACAATTGTCCAACGACTAATGCCAGCTTATCTATTTGAAGAACCACTATAGACTCTAATTATATATTCAAATGAGACTTTGAACACCTTTTGATAAGGATTTTATGCTTACAAAGAGACTTTGAATGCTTCTTAAAGAGGACTTTGTCTTTTGTTGCTCCAAAGAGACTTTGAACACCACTTAAAAAGAACTTTGGTTTTTGTTTGCTCCAAATAGACTTTGAATGCCTCAAGACTTTGACTTTTTTGTTTTTTTTGAATTTCTCTCAAATAAGACCATGATTTTTGTTTGCTCATAAGAGACTTTCAATGGCTCATGAGGAGGGTTTTAATGCTCATGAAGAGACTTTGAACACCGATTAAGGAGGACTTTAAATTTGTTTCCTTTAAAGAGACTTTAAATTACTCTCGATGAGGACTTTAATAGATTTCAAAGATTCAATGCTCACGGGGAGACTTTGAACGATTTGGTGGCTTGTGAAAAATAAGGGATTTTGACTTTTGAGGTGCCTTGTTAAGAGGACTTCTTACATGTTCTAGTTTTTTAAGTCTTATACATTTTCAATTATTATCATTTAGCCCCTTACAAGACTTCATATTTTGGGTTTATTTTAAATCTTAAAATTTTTCACCTTTTAAGATTTTAAACTTTAAATTTACATTCTAAGATTTTGGATCTTTGGTGTGTTGGCATGTTGAGGTTGAGAGTTTTTAGTACACTTTTAGGAGAACTTTATGCACTCAAGTAGACTTTGAATGCCAAGCTTAATACTTCGAAGAGACTTTGGATGCCTTGTAAAGAGGACTTCATGCTCATAAAATGTCTATGGATGCCTCAAAAAGAGGATTTTGTGCTCACTAAGAGACTTTGAATGCCTTATAAAAAGGACTTCATGCTCATAAAATGACTATGGATGCCTCGAGAAGAGGATTTTGTGCTCACTAAGAAACTTTGGATGCCTCACAAATAGGACTTTATGCTCATTAAGAGACTTTGGATGCCAGAGAAGCACATTTTTTTATGTTTGTGTGTTTATTATTGTGTTTGTTTTTTCTTCGAGTGTTTTAAGTGTGTGAATTTACACTTTTGGTGGATTTTTCATTTTTTTAATTTGGGAGTATTTTGAATTTCTACAATTTATGTGTGTACTAAATTTTTACAATTTAAGGTGTATATTGAATCTATACTTAAATGTATATTTTGTTTATACATTTCGAATGCATATTGAATTGGTACTATTTGAGTGTATGTTGAATTTTTACAATTTTTAATGTATATTGAATTTATACAATTTTAAGTGAACATTGAATTTTTGAATTTCAATTGTATATTGAATTTTTACAATTTTGAGTGTACGCTAAACTTTTTACATTTCAAATGTATAATGAATTTGTATAATTTGGGTGCATTTTAAGGCCTTTTAACTTTTAATGTGTATTGGGTATTTATAACATTTGTATTCTTTGTACATTTGTATTTTTTAGGGTATTTAAAGGAATTTTGTACATTTGAGTTTGAGTTTTTGTACACTTAAGGAACTTGGATATTTGTACATTTGAAATTTTTGCTATTTGTACATTTGAATTCTTGTACATTTATTTTTTGTATATTTAAAGAATTTTATTTTTTTGTAAATTCATTGTATGGTGTGTTCAAGTTTTGATTTCAGGATAAAGAGTCTTACTTGATTTCCCCCAGCATGAGTTTGCATTGATAGTTTAGCTCTATGAAGGATCTCCTTTTTGTGAAATTGCATGAATTCCAATCCATGGTGATCTTGTCTTTGAGCAAGATGGTTATCCTTTTATAATTGCCTCTAACATGGCATGCATTGATGACCTCGCTTTTTGAGATATTCCCTTTGCATGGTATCTTTTAGGGGAAATTTATTCTTTTTTGATTAATAGTTGCTTGAAGTTTTTCCTTGATCAACTTAGATGCATGAAGTCCTTCTGCATTTTCCTAGCAAATAATTTTTCATGTGAGTATTTGCAGCAAATTATATTTATGCAAGATATATACAAAATTTACATATGTGTGCATAATTATATGAGTGAGTTGTGTTCGATGATACATAGTCTGTGCAAAGAGTTGTTTGCCAAAATGTGTCAAAAATTTAATGTAATTTTAACTTATCGAATACTTTAAACTTCAATTTTATTCATCCTTGAATAGGTTGAATGGATTACATTCTTAACTAGCTTAATCTCAATAAAAAGCAAATAAAGGATCATTCTCAATGAAGGAATAGAAGAATAGGCTTGCCAATATTAAGGCCTACTAGACCAAAAAAATAAGTATAACACATTCCAAGCTATTTCTACATATGTTCGCTGAAGGATAAAATATAATTTTTATCCTTTGAAAGTAAATTTTGGATACAAAGTTAGGGATAAGACTCAACTTGAATGTATAAATGCATTCATGGTTTCTTGCTTGAAGCTCGAGAAATACCATATACCTCTTCTTAAATCCCAAACATTACTAGAAGGTCATCTCCAGTAGGTTAGATGAGATTGAACCCATAATCAAGAGGTATTCCATTGGTTGTAAAGTTGAGCTTGGGTTAATGTCTAAATAAGAAAGGCCAGGTTTCTAGAGGAAAATAATTGCTATGTGTTCTTGATTAGTGAGATGACTACTCTCTACCCATTGGCCGTCATCAAAGCACTCTCACATTTGGCCTTGATGATTTTAATTCACTAGGGATTATTTGAGGGTAATAACTTAAGATCTCCCTTTCATTTTTATATCATTGACTTCGAGGATTCTTCTTCTTTTGCCTTTTGTAATTTAACAGATAAAGATAAAACATGTCTACTCATGTTCAACTTATGTTTGAATGAAATACAAATTTTTATGATTGAGATTAAACCCATTCATGGTTGAGAATTATTAGAAGGAAGTAAATTTTCTAATTGAAAGTAAATTAAAAAGAAATAATTATGTCAAAATCTTTGACATAACATGGCAAGATAAATTAAACTTAAGGCTCAAACTATTTTAATAAAGCACTATCTATAATTGGGAAAAGGACTATGTTATAGTAGCCATCTCAAATATATTAGGGAGGTTATGATCCTTGAACCCTTAGACCACACAATTAAGGTATCACACATAAAGATATTGAATAATTATTGAGACAAGGATAACAATGTCTGCTTTCACCTTACCTATAAGGCTATGTGTATAGCAATATATACAAAGGATTATGTGTGCTTAAAGAATAGTGTGCAAAGAAACATTAAAAATGTATAAAAGATGCATGCAAGAAATTATACTGATGCGATGAGTTTTATGTAGAATATGTGCAAAGAATCGTGTGTGTCAAAACATGCACAAAATAATTATGTGTGCTAGCACATGAAATAAGTTATATGCATTAAAGTACTCATGTCAAAAAAAAATGCATGTATGAATGTATGGATCACACTCAAAGAAATAAGATCGTGCTTGTGTTTTACATGCAAATTTATACATGAATGCAATAATGTATGTAGAAATATAAGAATACATGTCAAAAATGTAAAAATACATGCAAACATGCATGAATGTATGCAAAAATGTAAAAATGTATACATAAATGGAATAACATATGCAAAAATGTATGAATGTATGCATAAATGCAAGAATCTATATAAAAAAGTATGAATACATGCAGAAATGCATAGACTACACCGTACATGGTTGGAGGACCTTTTCTTAGATGTGATCTAACTAATGGCCCATACATGTCTTGCTTAGAACTCTTGGTCTTTAGGTAAACTTTCTTTGGTTATCTCCCCTAGTTTTTTCTACTTTGCCTTCTATCTAAGTTCTTTTATTATTTTCAAAGGAATAGGTTGTTGCATTTTAGCCAAAGATAATATACCTTTTTTAACATATTACGCATGCCATTTGATGCCTTTAAGAACATAGAAATAAATTTCATCTTGGCTTTTGTTCCCCATCAATAGTTTCTCAAGGAGATTGATCTATTGCGCATTTTCTTTAGCGGTTAAGGCCCATAGTTCTATGTTTTTACTTTTCCCATTGAAATTTATGCCTTTTTTTTGAAGGACTGTGTCCTAAGCTGTGAACTAACTACCAATAGGGAGGTTACTTAAGCCTTATCTTTACTAATAGACCCTTATTTCTCCAAATACTTGTAGTCCCTAGAAAAATTGTAGAGTCATGTCTACTTTATCTAGTTCAAGTGGCATAACATTATCCTTATCAATCCACACTTTATTTCATTAACAACATTCATAAAGAACAACCTTCTTAAAAGTAAGAGGTGGTTCTCCTTTATAGTGTATAACTATTGATGTAGTGTCTTGGTGGAGATGTCGGAATAAGAACATCAGAAGAAGCATTTGTCACATAAGGTGTTGCTTTTGTCACTTGAGAATTTAGCCCAATACTTGCCTTTATGTATGTGATAAATTTCTTTATGTCTGTTAATCACATGTTCATGCCTAGCTTATATATATGTTCTTACTTACATGGATCATATAACAATAGTAAAAATCATACCCAAGCATGTAATGCAAAAACACATGTTCCCTTCAATCTTAAGGGGTGACACTTGATGGAATATGACATGGTATGAATATCATGATGACACAGTGGAAAACAAAAATTTTTATCATACATACCATACATATCCAAAGCTAGAAAGGAAACATGAAATTTTAGGGTTGTAGTACTTACAACTTTTGATGCCTTTTAATGTTCAATTAGGTGATGGCCAGCAACTAAGATGACTTTGTCCGCCTTAGATCTCGATCACCAATGCCAAGGAACAGCCTTTTACGCCACTCCCTCTATTCTCACACACACACTTGCACCGACGGCTTAAAATCGAGATTGCTAGCTCTCTTTTTCGGTATTGTGTAATGGTTATAGTTTGAAGCTACAAAATTTGATTTTGTACTTCTCTTAGGTTGCTATTACTACTCAAGAACACAAGAGAATGAGGAACTATCCTTTCTCCTTGTGAAAAATTGGGCCAAAAGAATTGAGAGAGAGAGAGAGAGTTCAGGCCAAAAGCAAGGAAATTAGGGTTTCACGCCAACTTCTCTTTTTTTTCTAGGGTTTTATTTCTTTTTAATATATATGCTTATCCTTTGGTAAGTCTTTAACCTGAATTCAACTATCCTAAGATAATTAATTCAAACTCTATCACTTCCTAAAGATAAGTAATATATTTTGAATTAAACTCCTTTGAATTTAAAATTCAAATTTGAAATAAAACATAAGACATTTAATTAAATGAAATCACTTAATTTAAATAAATAGCATGTGCCGAAATTCCTTGATTTCCCTCTTGGAATTTCGGCCACTTCATTAAATATATAAGTGATTTAATTTAATTTAAATTCCTTTAGGCTTTAATACTCAATTAACTTAATTAATGTAACATAATTAATTAATTAAAATTAAACCTTGTGGGCTGAATTTCTCTCTCTCATGGACCAAGGCCCAATAGCAATTTTATAACCCATTACATACATTAATTTGACTTTAATTAAAAGCCCAAATTAATGCCCAATACTTAATTTAAGTATTTTAAGCCCAATGCTTTGTGTGCGATCCTATAGGTCCATTTAATGTTGGCAATGAATTAATAAATTAATTCAAAGGCTATATATATTCTCTAGCAATATATTATAGCATTCCAAATTAAATGAAAATGCATATGGCATTTAGTGACCTAATGCAATTTTGCATAGTCCCTTACCCATAAATATCAGAATTAATATAAGGCATGGAACTAGTCACCCTTATATATATTAATTCCTTTCTTGATATTCCAGTGACACTGAACTCTCAGATAAATAATGATTACTCGTTATTTCATCTCGGTATGGCCATACACTTCTAAGTTCACTGATCAAGTGGCCGATGATATTTTCTCTCTTATCGAGAGGGGTAATCTCTTCACTTCCCTCATGCTCTCTAACATGAATCAATGCATACCCAATCATACCCGTACTTGTCACTCTGTTACGAGCACGTTAGGTATATGTCAAAGTACACAGTAATTCATAAAGAGTTTCATAGAGATTTCAGGTCTAAGAACTCCGATACAAAACTTGCATATGAGAAACACTTATGACTTGTACCATGTAGTGTTCTCATGAGCGGATCGTATCCAGATACCATGTTCTTTAACATGTATCTATGATCTCTGATTGACACCCTTGTCCTAATGATCCGTAAGACAGAACTCATAAAATCAGAGAGAGCATACTAGTCTTAATTCATTGTTGTTCCCATAACAATGACTGACTAGGGATATTTAGAATGATGTCTCATTTGTTTCAAGGTCTTACAACCATGTGCCTCACACATGATAACTTAAACCGAAACAACACTCTTGGATAGTTTTATCAATTGATATGCACAGGAATACAAAAGATAAAACAAATGCCTCATTTTATTAATTCAAAGTGCTTTGTTACAATGCATTGGGGCTAGGGCTTACACTAACAATCTCCTACTAGCACTAGTCCCAATTGGGCATAGCCCTAAGACCGAACGCTCTCAGATGAGCTTCGTGCAGATTTGGATGCAATTGTTTCGTCAAAGGATCTGCTACATTGTCTTCACTTGCTATCTTGCTAACCTTGATGTCTCCACGATCAATGATTTCTCTGATCAGGTGGTACCTCCTGAGTATGTGTTTAAATTTCTAGTGTGACCGGGGCTCCTTGGCCTGTGTTATGGCCCCGTTGTTGTCACAGAAAATTTCTAATGGATCTAGGATGCTTGGGACCACTCCTAATCTAGTAATGAAATTTTTAATCCAAACAGCCTCTTTTGCAGTCTCACTTGTTGCAATATACTCAGATTCTGTAGTTGAGTCGGCAACAGTTTCTTGCTTTGAGCTTCTCCAGCTGACAGCACCACCGTTCAAAACAAAAATAAACCCAGATTGCGATCTAGAATCCTGAGTGCTGGTCTGAAAAGCAGCATCGGCATAACCTTGTATGACGAGCTCTTCTTGACCACCATACACCAAGAAGTGATCCTTATTCCTTCGCAGGTACTTTAGAATCCCTTTTACAGCAGACCAGTGCTTCTCACCAGGGTCTTGCTGAAACCTACTGGTTATACTCAATGCATGAGCAACATCCAATCTAGTACATAACATAGCGTACATGATAGATCTAATAGCATATGCATATGGGATTCTACTCATGTTGTCCCTTTCCTCTTTGGTTTTAGGGCACTGTTCTTTAGTCAAAAGAACTCCCAAAGCCAAAGGTATGTACCCTTTCTTTGAGTCTCCCATACTAAAACACTTTAGTACTTTGTCTATGTACTTTTCTTGACTTAGTCCCAAGAGCCGATTCGATCTATCTCTATAGATTCGAATACTAAGTATTGTCTCGGCTTCACCTAAGTCTTTCATTGAGAAAAATTTTCCCAACCATTGCATAACCTTTTGCAATGTTGGAATATCATTCCCAATGAGAAGGATGTCGTCCACATATAGGACCAGAAATACTACTATGCTCCCACTAACCTTCTTGTACACACAAGGCTCATCTTCGTTCTTGATGAAGTCAAATTCTTTGATTGCCTCATCAAAATGAAGATTCCAACTTCGGGATGCTTGCTTTAATCCATAAATGGATTTTTGAAGCTTGCAAACCTTCTTAGGATACTTGGGATTGACAAAACCTTCAGGCTGTGTCATATACACATCCTCAAGTAAATTTCCGTTGAGGAAAGCAGTTTTGACATCCATTTGCCATATCTCATAATCATGATATGCAGCTATGGCAAGCAAGATCCTAATGGACTTGAGCATGACTACAGGCGAAAAGGTCTCGTCATAGTCTACACCATGAGTTTGTCGAAAACCTTTTGCTAGTAGTCTACCTTTGTAGGTCTTATCAGCTTTGAGTTTGAATAGCCATTTGCATTCAATTACCTTAGCACCTTCCGGTGGATCAACCAAGGTCCAAACCTGGTTATTGTACATTGATTGCATCTCGGATTTCATGGCTTCAAGCCAATTTTCCGAGTCTAGGCTCTCAATAGCTTCTCGGTAGGTAGTAGGATCCTCACGATCTACTAACTCAATAGTGTCACTGTCAAGTATTAGAAATCCATATCTCTCAATCTCCTGATGTACCCTATCGAACCTTCTAGGTTCTTGTGTAATGGGTTCTTGTTCCACAACTAGTTGTGAACTTGATCCCATTTCCAAACCATCCTCTATAGGAGTTTGTGGTGCTTGAATTTCTCCAAGTTCTACTTTACTCCCACTGTCTTTCTTGAGAAGGAACTCCTTTTCCAAGAAAACAGCCTTGCGAGCAACAAATACTTTGTTCTCGGCTTGTGAGTAAAAGTAGTATCCCTTTGTTTCTTTAGGATAACCCACAAACAAGCAGACAGTGGATTTAGACTCTAGTTTGTTGGATGTTAATTTCTTAACATGTGCTTCACAGCCCCAAATCCTGAGAAAAGACATATTGGGTTCTTTCCCAGTCCATACCTCGTATGGTGTCTTCTCAACTGCTTTAGTTGCAGTACGGTTCAATAGAAACGCAGCAGTTTCTAATGCATAACCCCAAAAAGAGATAGGAAGATTAGCTTGACTCATCATAGATTGAACCATGTCCAACAGAGTTCGATTTCTCCTTTCGGACACACCATTCCATTAAGGTGTTCCAGGAGGAGTGAGCTGTGAAATAATACCACACTCTTTAAGATGATTGTCAAACTCTTAGCTTAAGTATTCGCCACCTCGATCTGATCGAATGGCTTTTATACTTTTGCCAAGCTGATTTTCTACTTCATTCTTAAACTCTTTGAATTTCTCAAAAGTTTCAAACTTGTACTTCATAAGATAGACATAGCCATATCTACTGAAGTCATCTGTGAATGTCACAAAGTAGCTAAAACCACCTCTGGCATGCGTACTTAAAGGTCCACATACATCGGTATGTATTAGTTCCAATAAGCCATTAGTCCTTTCACCTTTTTTATTAAAAGGACTCTTTGTCATTTTTCCATGCAAACATGGCTCGCATGTGTCATAAGATTCTAAGTCGAATGACCCAAGCACTCCAGTTTTGTGGAGTCTTGAAATGCGTTTTACGTTTGCATGTCCTAAATGACAATGCCAAAAGTAAGTAGGGTTCAATTCGTTTGATTTAACCCTCTTTGTATTAATGTTGTATATTGACTCTTTGTTTTGTAAATCAAGGATATAAAGGCCATTTTGCAACATGGCATTGCCATAAGAAATGCCTTGGCGATGAATATGAGCATTGCCATTTTTAATAACAAAATCAAATTCATCATTATCCAAACATGAAACTGAAATAATGTTTCTGCTCATAGCAGGCACATAATAACAATTATTCAAAACAATATAAAGTCCGGAAGGTAAAGTGAGGTGATAGTCGCCTATCTCCATGGCAGTAACTCGTGCTCCATTCCCCACACGGAGGTCCACTTCATTCTTCCCAAGTAACCGCCTATTTCTTAGCCCCTGCACATTTGAACAAATGTGAGAACCACAACCGGTATCCAATACCCAAGTGGTAGAAATAGAAAGGTTAATTTCAACAACAAAAATACCAGAACTGGACGCCTTGGCTCCATTCTTCTTTTGTTCTTCCTTGAAGAGAGCGCAATTCTTCCTCCAATGCCCTATCTTGTTGCAATGGAAGCAAGTGCTTTCACTCTCTTTGAGTTTTGGCACCTTGGGCTTGGATTGGGCCTGAGGTGCACTCCCACTTGACTTGGGTTTTGCCTTTCCCTTTCCCTTTCCCTTAACGGGTCCCTTCTTAAATCCCTTTTGAACCATTAGTACGGGATTGGTCTTTCGAATGTTCTCTTCAGCATTCTTAAGCATCCCATGAAGCTCAGTGACTGACTTGTTCATTGCATGCATGTTATAATTCATTATAAATGGATCATAAGCAGCAGGCAATGATCCTAAGATCAAGTCAGTGGCCAATTCCTTTGGCACTAGTACCTCAAGCTTCTCAAGAGTATCAAGATACCCTTTCATCTTGAGTACATGGGTACTAACAGGAGTACCCTCAGCCATCTTGCAAGAAATTAAGGCCTTTGTTGTCACGAACCTCTCGTGACGAGCTTGCTCTTGGAACATCTCCTTGAGGTGCACCATGATCGCATAAGCCTCTTGGTCCATAAATTGCTTTTGCAAGTCAGGCACCATAGTGGCCAGCATCAGACAGGTCACATCGTTGGAGTCGCTCTTCTTGGTCTCAAAAGTTTCCTTTTGAACCGCAGAGGCGTTCCTTCCTGGTTCTTCAAGCAAGGGTGCATCCAAAACATACGACTTTTTCTCTTGCTTAAGAACTATTCTTAAGTTTCGAGACCAGTCTATGAAATTGGTGCCATTCAATTTGTCCTTTTCAAGGACCGATCGCAATGAGAAATTGTTGTTTGAAGATGCCATTTTCAATCTACAATAAAATTTAGCAAGATTAAATGAGGTCTTATTTATGATCCCACAAACCGAATTAATATCCCTTTAAATAATTTGTGTTAGTGATTCAATGTGGGCCAAGATCCACTTTTCACAACAACTTATTAGTCAAGCTGAGCTTGTACACCTAACAAGTTAAGTTACTTAGGTAGGAAAACTCCAATCATGTCTCGTACATGACTCTTGGATCAAATGGGCTAACATCTTCAGATGTTATAGCACAACCCATTTATTAGTTGCCTAGGTTCGGGCATCCCTTTCCATGATAAGTCCAACCTACATTCACAACCCATGCCTCACAAAGATAATCGGGCGCATCTAGGACTCCTAGTCTACGTGACCGATGGTCGATACCTTGACATGTTTCGAATTAGGAAGGCAACTTTGTGACTTACTATTTTAGGGATTCATTTTATTACGGCTTACATGGCATACGCTTTGTCATCCATACATAGCATGCATATATAAATAATTGCATAAAGTAAAGCGTGACAAACATGGGCCCAAAAACCTACAACTAAGATTCTATACTATTACATAAGAATCTTCGAGTTGGGCTTATCCACTCCGGTGGGCTTTGTCTTGATTTACAAAGTCTTCAAGTATATTCTATTCTAAGAAATAAATGGAAAACTTTTACAACAAAATATAATGGCTCGCAGGCCATATTTAATTACAAAACCCAGGGCCCATGAATGCACCATGCATATCCATTCATCACACCAAATTAGCAAATAAATATACATAGCATTCATGGATAAAACAAAGTCCAATTTTAATTAATTTAGCCAAGCCCATTAATGAAAATTGTGTACTTGAACCTTTAAGAGAAGACCCCGTGATGGGCTTGGGCCGAAGCCCAATGGACTAAATCCTCTTATTGAATAAGTTCTCTTAAAAGCCCAAAACACAAACTAGTTAGATTTGTGTTATAAATCAACTCTAGTATAATTTCCAATTTTGCCATTTTTAATTTTATGTCATACAGCCCATAAACATTAAAAATGCATATAATATGTGCTAACATGAATTAAAATATAAAATCATGAAGAACACATATATGGTACACAGCATTCATGCAAAAACAAACAAACAACAAAACTAGTTGTTTAATGCTTATGTAATGCCATAAAATGCACAAACATTTTAATCAATTTTATGAATCAATTAATATTCTAAATAAGTCCATAAATATTGATTTAATATTCTGTACAAATCTGATCTAAATGTGTTTTTACCATTTTAATCAAAACAAAACAAACAATCTTGATTAAACATGTAACAAACACAAACTAGTCATAGTTTTAAGTGATTTTAAAATTAATCAATCAAATTGTCATGGACCAGAATTAAAACCAAATTTAAAATATGTCCAGACCTGATATTTAATCTTTAAAAATCACTTACAAACATGCCAAAAACGTTTTTACATTTAATTTTGAAAACTAGTTGTTAAAATAGCAATTTTCATGCCAACAAGCACCTAGTTTCATAATTAACATGTACCATCAGGTATAAATTATTAAATCCGACCATTACCAGCCTAATAACATCTTAAGACAGTATATTAACATGTCATATTAATTATAATACTTATCTAATCAATTAAAATCGTTTTTACCTCAAAACAATGCAAAAAACTCAAAACAGAAAATTTCAGATTTGCATGTTTTCATAATGACGATTTTTAATTAATTTTTTCATGCATCTAAAGCACTAAAATAAGCATGTTTAGGCTCTGATACCACTGATGGAATATGACATGGTATGACTATCATGATGGCACAGCGGAAAACAAAAATTTTTATCATACATATCATACATATCCAAAGCTAGAAACGAAACATGCAATTTTAGGGTTGTAGTACTTACAACTTTTGATGTCTTTTAATGTTGAATTAGGTGATGGCCAGCAACTAAGATGACTTTTTCCGCCTTAGATCTCGATCACCAATGCCAAGGAACAGCCTTTTATGCCACTCCCTCTATTCTCACACACACACTTGCACCGACGGCTTAAAATCGAGATTGCTAGCTCTCTTTTTCGGTATTGTGTAATGGTTATAGTTTGAAGCTACAAAATTTGATTTTGTACTTCTCTTAGGTTGCTATTACTACCCAAGAACACAAGAGAATGAGGAACTATCCTTTCTCCTTGTGAAAAATTGGGCCAAAAGAATTGAGAGAGAGAGAGAGAGAGTTCACGCCAAAAGCAAGGAAATTAGGGTTTCACGCCAACTTCTCTTTTTTTTCTAGGGTTTTATTTCTTTTTAATATATATGCTTATCCTTTGGCAAGTCTTTAATCTGAATTCAACTATCCTAAGATAATTAATTCAAACTCTATCACTTCCTAAAGATAAGTAATATATTTTGAATTAAACTCCTTTGAATTTAAAATTCAAATTTGAAATAAAACATAAGACATTTAATTAAATGAAATCACTTAATTTAAATAAATAGCATGTGCCCAAATTCCTTGATTTTCCTCTTGGAATTTCGGCCACTTCATTAAATATATAAGTGATTTAATTTAATTTAAATTCCTTTAGGCTTTAATACTCAATTAACTTAATTAATGTAACATAATTAATTAATTGAAATTAAACCTTGTGGGCTGAATTTCTCTCTCTCATGGACCAAGGCCCAATA
Source organism: Excoecaria agallocha (assembly GCA_037975025.1). NCBI lineage: Eukaryota > Viridiplantae > Streptophyta > Magnoliopsida > Malpighiales > Euphorbiaceae > Excoecaria > Excoecaria agallocha. The sequence goes on along the minus strand of CM075813.1, from coordinate 12,010,387 downwards.
GCAATTTTATAACCCATTACATACATTAATTTGACTTTAATTAAAAGCCCAAATTAATGCCCAATACTTAATTTAAGTATTTTAAGCCCAATGTTTTATGTGCGATCCTATAGGTCCATTTAATGTTGGCAATGAATTAATAAATTAATTCAAAGGCTATATATATTCTCTAGCAAGATATTATAGCATTCCAAATTAAATGAAAATGCATATGGCATTTAGTGACCTAATGCAATTTTGCATAGTCCCTTACCCATAAATATCAGAATTAATATAAGGCATGGAACTAGTCACCCTTATATATATTAATTCCTTTCTTGATATTCCAGTGACACTGAACTCTCAGATAAATAATGATTACTCATTATTTCATCTCGGTATGGCCATACACTTCTAAGTTCACTGATCAAGTGGCCGATGATATTTTCTCTCTTATCGAGAGGGGTAATCCCTTCACTTCCCTCATGCTCTCTAACATGAATCAATGCATACCCAATCATACCCGTACTTGTCACTCTGTTACGAGCACGTTAGGTGTATGTCAAAGTACACAGTAATTCATAAAGAGTTTCATAGAGATTTCAGGTCTAAGAACTCCGATACAAAACTTGCATATGGGAAACACTTATGACTTGTACCATGTAGTGTTCTCATGAGCGAATTGTATCCAGATACCATGTTCTTTAACATGTATCTATGTTCTCTGATTGACACCCTTGTCCTAATGATCCGTAAGACAGAACTCATAAAATCAGAGAGAGCATACTAGTCTTAATTCATTGTTATTCCCATAACAATGACTGACTAGGGATATTTAGAATGATGTCTCATTTGTTTCAAGGTCTTACAACCATGTGCCTCACACATGATAACTTAAACCGAAACAACACTCTTGGATAGTTTTATCAATTGATATGCACAGGAATACAAAGGATAAAACAAATGCCTCATTTTATTAATTCAAAGTGCTTTGTTACAATGCATTGGGGCTAGGGCTTACACTAACAACACTTTGTGTGCATCTGACTCCTATTATCAATTAGCCATCATCGGTTTTTTTGAATGAATATTTTCTCTCAATCCCTAATTTTTACGTAGGATGCATTTTTTCAGTTTTTGTCCTAGTGGGATACCTAATTTTAGTAAAGCTGCCTTTTTTATATTTGACCTGTAAGGCTATATTTTTTTTCTTTTTTTATATTTTTATTTTCCATTGAACACTTCTCAGTTCATCAACATTGATTGATTTATTAAATATTTTTTCATCATTATTAATGAGAAATGGTTGCCATTTCTAATTGTAACTTCTTCAGCATAAAGGGTTTGACTTTGGCTTATGTAACCTAAAACACTTGATTTAAGTTTTTTTCAAAATAATGGCCTTTGACAAACGTTTTAGAAGAGTAAGCAAACATTTCTCTTCTTCATAAACTTGTGTAGGATAATGAGTTATCTCTTACAGTTGAGCTCTTTAAGCAGCATTTAATAGTTAAGGTTCAATTTTTATTGGCTGCATCATGTTCATGCCTAGATCTTAAGAAGAAAGGAACAATCTTTGATACTTCACTTGTTATCTTATTTCTTCATTTATGTTAATCGTGTAAGCTTCTTTATGAATTTTTTTCATTTTGATTTTCCTTTTTTTCTCTTTATCTTAATTTGTTTTTGTTAGCCTATTTCTTGCTCAATGGTCCACTTATGATAATGAGCTAAGGTGATAGCTTATGGATCACTCTTTGGTCCTTTTTTAAGGCATCTTCAAGAAATTTTGGCACTTCCAAGTAATGGGGTTATGGTTTCCCATTAGTTTCCTCAATGTTTGTAACTTTGAATTTTTGTTTTAACTTTTTTCCTTCTAGTTTATAGCTTAAATGATCTATTATTCAAATAAGCTTGGACAATATGTCTTATAGCATTCCTTTCAACTCTTGTCACGTTGCTTTAGGTCCAAGCAAAGATTTTTTTTCTTTTTTTTTCTTCCATTTTTCATTCTCTCAAACCATCTCATTGGATGCAATCAAGACATTATTTTTCCTTTAGATTAAATGAAGCAATGTTTATTGAATGATTATCTCATATAAATAATTCATAATTACTACTATGCAAGATGCAATAAAATAAGATATTGCATACATAAGAAAAGTTCATATTATTAAGATGGGTAAGGAAACAAATACATATTTTAGAAATATATTTTACACTATCAAAAAGTGGCTTTTGTTACATCTTATTTACTATAGGTTCAGGTTGAAAAAAGTCTTTCAACATCTCAGACTCTTCCTTCTCTTGATGGTGCCTTCGAGACTGGTGGCAGTACTTACATCCCTCAACTCTCTAAATTGCTTTTCATTGGAATTGAGTGGGTAATGACTAGATATCTACATGATATATACATCTCAGAGCACATACCATTCATGTGAGATTGAGTTAAATTCCAACTTCTCTTCCTCTTACTTCCCATTTTTGGATTTGGTATCTATTGGGTATCAATTATGCCCTTAATGTGATATCTTAAAATGCAATAGTAGTTTGTTTTATGCCCCATATGCTGATGATAATCATAGTACCAATTAACCTTGTGTCTTGGCTTCCTCTAGCTTTTGATGGCATAGGTGGTAAATTTTGCAACTTCTCTTTGTTTATAAGAAGAGCAAGATACCAACATAGTGGCTTGCTTAGGTCCACATAATGTCATCCGATTATTTTTATAGCTAAGACTCTTGCAGTCCTACCATCATTACACCTATTTTTACTGTTGCTCTCATCATTCTTTCCAAAACTATGGTTGGCAAAGTTAGCCTTCTTTTCAAGATATTCAGCCTCAACTTTAGTGGCTATATCCTTTAGAGACTTCCAATCCTTTAAGCCTTTAATTTTAAGCCCATCTCTCAAGTAAGGATTGGCATTTTAGATGAATAACCTGATCTAATCTATAGTTTTTGACTTCTTTTTCAATTTCATCACTTTGTTCTTCCATCAGGAAAGATACTTGTAGAAAGACTCTTTTGGTTTCTAACATAGCAACTCTAGATCCTTTAATGTCACTTCTAATCTTACGCTACTTTCATATTACTTTAAAAACTCCTCTATCAACTTATTCTAGTCTTTCTTTATTTCCCAGTCTAGCTTATGGTCCCAGCTAATAAAAGCCCATAAGAATAAGATTGAAGTATCTAACTTAGGCATGCCCGGCATTTTAAACAGCTAAGGGAGCACATCTTCACTATCCAAATCTCTATCTTTTAAGCTAATTCCTTTACTTGTAGATAATATCTTGGCCATTGCCTATATTTTTCCTCCACCTTCTTGATGGCTAAATCCTTTCTTCTTAATACCTTACTATTTGGGGCATGCATTTCATGGTCAACTGAGGGATTAAGCGTGGCCTTACCACAAGAATTGGTAATAGTAAGAAAGGATATAGCTACTACCATAGCTATCTTCCTGACTTTAGCCAATTTAACTTAGCTAGCAGTATGTGTTATAAGTTATGTTCTGAAAGTGGGTGCCAGAATAGACACCATTTAACTCATTGTCGACCTTTTTCTTCGTTCAAACTCTTTAAATCTCTTATCTAGGTCGTGAGGATCAAAACTACTCACATGCCCTATTGGATCGGACATCTCTACCTTTCCTGCATCCTCTTTAGTAGTTTTAGAATGCTTATTGTATCACTTAGACATTTTTGAACCCAATTTAAAAATGTTAGATCTCGGTTGCTCTAAAAACTTCTTTATCGGCAATTGCCAGAACCCCAATACCACCTAGGCATGTGATCTATGATGGCTGAAAAATTAAAAGGTTAGAATGATATATGGAAAGAATCATATACACAAAGCATGATGTGCATGTTAAAAATAAATTTAATACAAAAATTGATTTTTTATGGCACAAAAAACAAAATATACACATTTTATGGTAAAAGAAAATTTACACATAGAAAACACGTGTTTCATATTATCATATTATTATTTTTTGTGTGCACACAAAATGAGATGTAAACATACATATTTTTATTTGATAGAAAATTATGCATACAAAATTTACATATTTTAGTTTCTATTGCATTTTTTGTTATACATAAAATGATTGTACAAGCAAAAAACGATGCATGCAAAGTGGGATGTACATACATCATAATCTGAGCACACAAAACATGCATTTTTTATTATTTGTTATCAATTCAATTATCTTTATTGCTTTATTATAAATGCATACATGTGTATGCAACTTTGACAATCACATTCAAAAGAAAGGGAAATCCTCCCAACCTGTTTACTTTTACATAGGAGGCCATGCAATCTCTTTCTTTGGATGGAATTAGCTTATAGGTTAATGGGTAATCTAATGAATGCGTATGGTGCACAGTGGCAAGTAAAGATTATAATCTCTCTTTATTTAAAGTAAATGCAAATGAATTTTTAACATTGTGTATTTAAATAATCCAAATAAACTAAAATGTACCTACCAGGCATGAAAGCCTTTAATGAGCAAACATCTTAATTTTTTGGGATTTATTTAACGTATAAAGGCCCACATCACAAGCAATATGTTATGGTGCATGCCCCCTAGTGAAATTTTTATACCATTACATGGGTTTTTGGTCTAGTGATATAGCTTTAGGGCTACCCAAGCATGGTCCCTACCTATCGACCGATCGAATCACTATTTGATATACTAAAAAGGAACAAGGCTTGGGCTGGTGGTCCTCCTTAACACTTTCCTACATTAAGTGAACGTAGGGTTGCACTTTGGAAATGCATTATAGTTAATAAGGGACACCTAACTTAATTTTAAGGCCCTTTGTATAAATGCAATGCAATTTTCGAAAAATAGATAAAATTTCTTAATCTCTAAACTCTCTTATTTTAAATTGACAAAAGGTACTTCCAAAGCAAATTCTTGTAAGTCCCAATGAAGTTATCATTATGACACGTACCAAACCCCAAAAGCATTTATTTTATTCTAAGAATCCCACTTTTAGGGCTCGAGACCATATAGCGATTCATTTAACTCGTGAATGCCAATTACTTCACAATGGATAGGGATTCGGCCTAATTAACTATGTCTCAAGCCTCAAAAAGGTATGAGATAACATCTCAGGGTAACCATATTCCATTGTTAATGATCAACCAATACAAACGTCTATTGGGCATCATAAGGTAGGTATTATGGAGTTGCCATCCAATAAAATATTTAAAAATAAGTTCTAACCTTATGAGGCCAAAATCAAAGATTGTTCGGGACCTCATTCTTTTTTATACCTTGGTTAATGTTAGATAAATAATATTTTAAAATTAATCATTTTATCTCTTTCCCATATAAGTTATCAAGCTTGGTAAGTAAGGCATATTGAAACACGTTGGAAAGCTATAAATCATACAATATTAAAAAGCAATAAAGACTTGGCATAGAAAGTAACAAGAATCTAAATTAATAAATTATATATAAAGAGGGTAGTTTATTTGCAATTTCCATATTGGTGGAAACATTATTTCCTACATGCATATATAAAAAAGAAAAATTTTTGGTGTATTTTGGATAAAAATAAGGATATTTGATCCCTCATGGTTTCAAGAAAAGAATCATGTTGATTAATTTTAACTAGAATAATCTTTTGTATTTTCGAAGAAAAATCACAATTTTTACATATTATTTTATAAATTAAAAATGCAACACTGGTCCCCTGTTTTCATAAAAGTATCTCGCTCAAACTTGTATAAAATCTTTTGGTGAGTTTTTAGGTTAAGGTTTAAAAAAATAATTTATTATTACATCATTTTCAATAAATAAACATGGAAGAATAATAATACAAGTAAAATAACATACATAAATCAGGATATTTATTGAATTGGAAACAATGGTTCCCTAATACATATTTATAAAAATTCTTTTGTGTTATTCTTGGGATAAAAAAGTTGATATTTTTTAAAAGTCCTTTTAATTGAGTCGAAAATATTTGAAGTGAATTTTCCAATTAACGCTAAAAAAACCTATATTATTACATGCCTTGCAATAATGAAAGGAAAATAAACTAAATACAGGTCCAAATAATAAAAGAATGAGTAAATATAATAAATCCTAAGCTATGCTCTTTCTTCTGGCCTAGGGACGCACAATGTGTCCTTGAAAATAATGGTCATTGTAAAAGTTAATATTAGTTAATAATGAATTAAATAAAACAATAAATGATTAATAATTAGCTAATTCAAATAAATTAGCTAAGCAATTAATTTAACATAATAGAAATAATTTAGTCAAAATACATAAAATTAATGTATGATGCATCCATAATTCATGCAGCATTTATAGATATGCGTATGTTAAATCATTTAAATAATAATAATAATAATAATAATAATATGAAAATAATGATATTAATAATAAATTGTTGAATTAAAGTGAATTATATATAAGTGTAAATATATCAACGCATAATTTACATGAAATAAATATGAATAATAATAAAATGCATAAACTAAAATAAATTATAATAAATAAATAATATTATAAGGCATGTTATGTAATTTATATGGTAAATAATGATATGACTAATAATAGGATAAAAAAATAAATAGATAGACAATAATTAATGTGAATAATAAATAATAACACAATATCAAATTAATACAAATACATAAATTATATTAACAAAATAAAATAAATAATATAAGAAATCATTCAAATAAGGGAAATGAGTGAAAATGGGACAAAGAAGTGAGTCAAATGTATGTGATAAGGCAAAGTGGTGAGTTGTGGAGCAAAAAGGGAAGAAAATAGGTGTAAAAGGCATGTTAATGGCAGAGGGTGTGACTAACGAGGTGAGTCAAGGGAGTAACTCACTCAAGGTTGTGACTCACCTAATGAGTCAAACCCTTAGGTCGTGACTCAACCAAGAAAATGGGTCAAGCCATTGGAATGATACCATGATCACAAAAATAACTCAAAAAGAAATTTAAGCCATTTTAGTACAGGTAAATGCTACTAACCTCATTTTTATGAATGAAAAACACGATTTAAATGAGAAAAACAAAGATTAAAAAAAGAATTAAGGAATTCAAAGTCTTGAATCCAAGGAAGAACATGATTAAAAGTAACTTTTAAATATGCCTCAATCTCCTTTTATTGCATGATTTAAATTTGTTTTCATAAATTATTAAAAAAATTGATATAAATAACAAGAAATAATGAAATTACAAGTAAAAATCAAAGAAACAAAAAATTGTAGAAAATCAAGAAATACAAACTATGAACAAAGTGTCAATAGTAAATTCATGGTAATTAACTCAACATATATTCACACCAAACTAATCACAACAAATGATAAATATATCAAAATAAGGCAATATTACAATTAAAAAGGCAAGACTTAACCATGTAAATCAAAGAATTAGAAAATCAAAGAACAAAGGAATATTAATGGCAATTTTCTATGAATTGAAATGTAGCACTAGATTAAAATGTTTTAAGGCTTATTAATATTACTTTCATGTTTGTTTGCTAAATGAACAAGGTTCTAGTGCTTTTAGCCTTTCCTCCTACCCATTTTCCTCTTTTGTGCATGATTTATTTGAAAAACAGAGTGTTTGTGTTTTAGAGAGAGAAAGTGAGAGGGGGGAGAGAGAGCCCCTTTAAAATCTATAGCCCCTTTAAAATCTATCTTTTTTGGTTTAAATGTTTCCATGAAGCAATAAGTGTTTTTGGATAAAGATCAAAAAAAATCTCCCCTATTTTATATGTATGTCTATATATATATGTATGTATATATATATATATATATATATATATATATATATATTCATTATTTTTATATCCTAGATACTAACACTAATGGTGTTATATGATCACTATTCATTTAGTGTAAATTTTGACAGTATCACGGCAAATAAATCATGCTATCCAAACCTGAAAATAATCAAAATTACGCTTCCAAATAATAATCTCCACCTCCAAAACTCCATTTGCATTCATAGCACTTCTAAAATTGTCCATCTCATCATCGTAATAAAGTCATGAAAATTCCATACACATAAGCTCAAAAATATAAAAATATAAGTAATTGCAATACTATTTGTGTCTACAAGATAACATTAGTTACTACATGCCAATTATCTAATGCTAACACATGAGCCATCTAATATTGGTGTCTATAACCACATCACATGTACATACCGATTTGATCATTCTTCATCGCATCCTCAATTTCCTGATCTTATGTATAGTCAACAAACCACATGATAAGCAATTTTGTTGCCTAGTGGCAGATACAACTGCACAAAATTTTTTTAAATAAACTTATTTTATTTATATATTTATTTTTTTCTATCTATCTATTTATGTGTGATAATATTTACTAACCACCATTTAGCCTTTCTAAACTTTATGTTCTTACATTTCCTTTTGCATCTTTACTTAATTACTTGTTGATCCTTGACTGCCACTTAATTTAATTATTTTACTTATTTCACTTTATTTAAGCTTTGCTATTCTCATCATAATTATTGACCAGATGCTAGCAAGTATACTAGATCAGCTAGTAATACAGGAAAATATAGATTAAGACCCCAAAATATCATACCCAAGGGAACATGGATTGCTAAGAATAATATCTATATATGAATTAAATTAATTCGAGATTTTTTTCCAAATGTTCTTGATTTAAAAGGAAAAATTAAATAAAATAAACAATTAAACAAAACAAAAGCTAAAACATGAATTAAAAACAAAACAATAACTGGAATTCTCTTGCTAAATAAACTATCCACCTTAACTTTCATTGTAATGACTTAAATTCAATATAAACACTAGCGATTATGGAAAAACTAATAATAAAGCAAGATATCTTTATTCAAGTATATCATTCTTAGTATTAAACTCATAGACAAATCTAATACTTAGCATGCAAATCTAGTTTTAACTTCCTAAATATTCATTGACGCCTTTCTCAAGTGATTCAACTCCAATTTATTCTTAGTTCTTCCTCTCTTAGTATTAACCAATAAAATTAACACATAATTATCGCATATTTCGAATAATAATCATGCATAAATATTAAAGAGTTAACCCAAGAACATGCAAATCATTAACTATGTCAAAACCAATTTTTAGTTATTTATTCAATAAATCAATAATCAATCTCAACACAATCAAAGATAAGAATATGCTTAAAACCAAGAAATAATCAACCAATATTGAAATTAAGCTCAAAATAAAGTCATAATAATGAAAATATAAGATTTCAAGAATCCATTAGCAAAAGAAGAAAAACTACTTCCTAAACATAGTTAAAAACTAAAACAAAGTTGAAAAACTAAAAAAAGTTGAAAAGAAAAATAAAAACAGAAAAATTAGAAAAAACAAGTAAAACTAAAACTAAAGCAATTAATCCCTAATTGATCTCCTTCTTTGGTGTTAAAGTTGTCTATTTATAGTCAAATTCAATGTTATTAAAAATTTCTTCTCTCGTTGAATGAATAATACTTTATTATGGTTAATTCATTTATTGGTTTTTTACTCTTTCCATCTTTTGTGATATTTTCATTTATGTCCTTATTTCAATCAAAATAGCATTCAAATCTTATTTGTTTTCTCGGTATAACATCTAGGTTTTTTTATTTTACTAAATTAATATTTAAGTTCCTTTTCTAACCTAATTGACCATTTCGTTATCTCTTTTCTTTTGTTTACTATTTTACCCTATATTTCTCCTCTTTGATATTATTCGCCATAAAATCTTATTTCCTTTATTTCTTATCCTTGAATTTTCTTTCTTTGCCAAATTATAGTTTTATCTTTAATTCCATAAATTTTTTACTAAATTATGACTTTGCCCTTCATATAACAATTTTTTTCAAAATTCCCTTTTTATCCCTTTCTGTCTGAAATTTTGTTATCTACTGACCAATTTACCCTTATTTACTCCTTTTTGTATCTTCTATTTCATTTTCACTTCTCAATTTACAATTTAGTCTTTAGCATTTCTTCATGTAAGGGTAAATTATCCTTTTATATTACTTTTTTCTAATTAAATCAATTTAACCCTCTTATTATTCTAATTTTTCTATTTAATCCTTTTGATACTTATTTTTTCTTATTAATTTGCATAAAGTTTTTATTTGAGTGAAAAATTTTGATTTAGTCCCTAAACTTTATATTTCTTTATAATTGACTTAATTTGACCTTAAATTTGCCTATTTTTTCTTTAATTGTTTTTTTATTCAATCGTTTGTTATTAATTTTATATAATTTCTCCTTGTATGTAAAATTACAATTAGTTATCTAAACTTTTTATTCATCATGTTTGATCCTCCTTGACTTCAACTTCAACTCTTTTACTTTTTTTGACTTATATTCCTTTTTAAATGGAAAATTTTCATTTTAGTCCTTATGTTTCTTTATGAAATGGTAAATTATATTTTGATCCCTAAAAATCTCATTATTTATGATTTTGCCCTTTTTAACATATTTGATTATCTTAACTTATTTAGTCAACCCTTTTTATGCAAATTAATAATTTGGCCCCTACTTTAATGTGTAATTATATTTTTACCCCTTTTAAGTCTATTGTTTATGTTTTTCAATATATTTCACGTTTATTCACATTTATGATGTCTTTTATACCTTCTTTACTTATTGGTCCATATTTTCTTGTGTAACTATAATTTTATCCTTTTTGAACTATTAACTACGTTTCTCACATTATTTCTTATTCAATTAACTTTATAGCATTCCACCTGCGTGTTTTACCATTTTATTCTCTTTTTCTTACATATTTATAATTTTACCCCTTTTAAAAAATTAATCTTATTTTTCACATTATTCATTATTGAATTAACTTTATTGCATTCTTTTTGCTTAATTTATTATTTATTTTTCAATTTTTTGCATAACTACCATTTTACCTTAGTGATGACCAGTGAAAATCCTTAAATTGAATATGTAAGATGAGGACTATATGACTATATGAATGTACTGTATGATTGTATGTAAGATGACTACTTGAGCGTAGCCATCCTTTAGAACTATATGTGTGAGGTGACTACTTGCACGTAGCCATCCCTCGCAGGCAATCTGATCTCGTAATGCTTCCACAATGTGTGGGTCCCTATGGCTAGCTATTATATCATAGGGTCTTGGAACCCTCACTATACACTAAGGGCAATAAATTATGTTACATTTTTGCTTTAGGAATTATGTCATCATCATTATGTATCATGTTACACATACTCATTCTTTTTGGATTCATCCATATCACATATAAGTCCATAATGTACATAGTATATAACATTCGTACATGATGAAAATATAAGATTAACATAAAATACATAATTCAACCTCATTGGAAATTCATGTCTACCATGTATTTTCGTCTTCTTTTCATGTTATATATTCTCATATGTTCACTTTATGTTATTATATGATATTATACATCCACGGCCTCTTTTTATTTCTTGATTACACGTGTGCACTTCATTATGTTTACATGATAAACATTATATCTATATATCATTTTATACCCTAATAATTTGTATTATACTTATTGAATTTTAATATACACATTGTATACCTAATATACCAATTATCAACAAATTTTCATAGTGTTCATTATACTATATAATTCAGCCAAAATTTATTCTCATACTTTCATCATGGTTTTTCTCGTATTATTATACTTAACATGGTTTAATGATTAATTTAGGCTTTTATGTATTGATATACATTTAAATTTCACCTTTATGATTATATTTCCTTTATGTACGTCATTATGTTTTCATACTAAATATGGTATTCATATGTTGATTTAAGTTCAAATCATACATGATGTATTTATTCATGTTTGTGCTACACATTTTATTATTGAAATTCATTTAAACATCACTTTAACATATTATACTTTATGATACATAACTCAACCAAGGTGTGTTCTACTTTCCTAAGATTTATTTTTCCTTCAATTTATGTTTATTTCATACTAAAACATCATTTTACTATGTCATCTTGAATTGTTTTACCTTATACCTTTAATTTCTTATAGTTATATAATGTGAATTTTATGCCAAAATTTAAAAATTAAATGATATGGAGTGTAGTTTGTATCCACTAACCTTTTGGTAGCTTAAAATCCTTATCCTTCCTATCTCCTCTTTTATTCTCTCTTTTCTTTTTATTTCCATCTTTGCCTGAATTTATGAAGGAGTAATTAGTGAGCTTATGTTCTGAATTTAAATATCTAATGACTACTAAATAGTTCTACTCATAATACTTTACAAGCTTATAATAATATCCATATTTAATTCTATTAAGAACATAAGATCCTACTTAATTATAACACTTTTTCTCTCACCAAAATTTCCCTACTTTCAAGTTTTTTCTTACTCTAATTAAACTTTAAGGGTGAAGAGGATGTCTTGTAGTGTAATTGGGTGAAATTAGGGTATGAAATATGGCAGGAGAATGAAGAAATTAAAAAAATGTTAAAGCCCCATTGAAAGGGCTATTCAAATTTTGAAGGGAAGAGGATCAAAATTTATAGAAATTTAGGCATTTGTAACCTAGAAAGGGATGTAAAGCATTTATAACCTAGGTTATTGATCATAAAATTCTAATTTGAGCAAATGTGATATCTACTATGCAAGCTAGGTGATTCCCTAGAAAGGGATGTAAAGCATTTGTAACCTAGGTTATTGATTTAAAAAAAAAGGTAGTAAGGCTTCAAGATATTCCAATGATAAAAGAGTTTCCTGATGTATTTTTCAAAGGCTTACCTAGTCTACCACCTAAAAGAGATATGGAGTTGTCTATGGAAGTTCTACCTAGCATAACTCTTATTTCTAAAACACCATACTGGATAGCCCTAATAGAACTAAAAGAGTAAATGGTTTAGTTAAAAGAGTTACTTGACAAAAGGTTTTATTAGGCTTAGTGTATCACCTTAGGGTGCATCGATGTTATTTGTTAAAAAGAAGGATGTTTCAATAATAATATGTATAGATTATGGATAACTAAATAAAATGAAAGTGCAGAATAAGTACCCATTGCCTAAAATTGAAGACTTATTTGATTAGTTGAAAGGCGCTAGTGTGTTTTCAAATATTGATTTACGATTGAGGTACTACTAACCATAAGTAAGGGATGTTGTGTTTCCAAAATTGCATTTAGAACGCAGTATAGGCATTAGAAATTTTTAGTAATAACATTTAGGTTAGCACATGCACCAACTTCTTTTAGGCATCTTATGAATATGGTTTTTAGACCCTACTTAGGCCAATTTATTATGGTATTCATCAATGACATATTGGTATACTCCATAAATGAAGTAGAGCATGATGAACATTTGAGGATAGTGTTACAAACTTTAAAGGAGAACCAACTTTCCACCAAATTAATCAAGTGTGACTTTTAGCTTAGGGAAGTTTTTTTGGTTGGCTATATTGTATCTTCTGAAGGTATTCAAGTTAATCTAGCTAAAGTTAAGGCTATTATGAATTGGAGAACACCTTGAAATTTAATTAAGAATATAAGATTTCTAGGTTTAGCAATGTACTACTATCACTTCTTGAAAAGGTTTTTAGTTATTACTTTATCACTCACTAAGTTGTTAAGAAATAGTATCAAGTTTGAGCAGACTGACTGATCTCAAGTAAGTTTTGATTAGTTGAAGAAAATAGTCATAGAAGCTTTAATTTTAACACAACCAAATTTGGTAAGGAGTATGCCACGTACAATGATACTTTTAGAGTTACTTTGGGTTGTGTGCTAATTTTAGATAGTAAGGTGGTAGCTTAAACATCTAAGTAATTAAAACTACATGAACAAAACTATCTTACCCATGATTTAGAATTGGCTACAGTTGTGTTTGCTTTGAAGATTTGGAAGCATTACTTGCATGGTAAAAATACATAATTTATATAGATTATAAGAGTTTTAAGTATTTTCTCACTCAGAAATAGCTTAATTTTAGGCAGGGCAGATGATTAGAAATGTTTAAAGATTGTGGTTGTATAGTTGATTACAATCAAGGTAAAGCTAATGTTGTGGTTGATGCCTTAAGTTATAAGATGATGGCAACTATGATGTTAAAATGGTGTAGATGGAAATTTGTATCGATGGTTCTTTGATAGCTCAATTGAAGGTTAGACGAAATGTGAGATAGGCAATAATAAATCCTCAAAAAGTTGATGGAAGGTTACAACAAAATGTTCAATCATCACATGAGGGAAATCAATCTAAGTATACAGTAAAAGAAGATGAAAGTGTGTATTATCAAAACAAGTTTTATGTTTCAAATGTCAAAGAGTTAAAAAGAATGTTATTACATAAAGCTCACAACATAGTGTTTATTATAGATCCTAGTGATATAAAATGTATCAAAATATGAAGAAATATTATTAGTGACCTGATATAAAAAAAGATGTAGTTGATTATATCTTTAAATTTTTAACTTGCTAAAAGGTGAAAGTAGAACACTAACTTCACTCTAGATTGTTGAATCCTATCCCATTCTATAGTGGAAATGGAAAGATATTACTATTAATTTTGTAACAGGTTTGCCTCTCATAAAAAAGAAATATGATGCAGTATGGGTAATTATTGATAAGTTGACTAAAGCAACTCATTTCATATCGATTATAATAGACTATTCCATTGAAAAATTTGCAAAATTTTATGTGAATAAGATTATTCGATTACATGGAATAGTAGTATCTATCATTTTGGATCATGATCCAAGGTTTAAATCTAGATTCTAACAAAGTCTACTGTAATCTTTGGGGATGTAGCTATAATCGATAACATCTTTTGATCTTTAAATTGATAGACAATTGGAAAGGGTTATACAAGTTTTATAAGATATGCTAAGGGGTTATGTTTTGGATTTTTTTAGGAAGTTGGGATAGATATATTGCTTTAATAGAGTTTGCATATAATAATAGATATAAGAGTAGTATAGGTATGGCACCATATGAAGCTTTGTATAACTAGAAATGCAAAATCCAAGTGTGTTGGACTGAGCTAAATGAATATAAAATGGGGACGACTAATGATCCAAATGGGATCAATAGTACTCTAGACCTATCTGGGCTAAACGGTGGGAACTGCAATTATCCCTATAGGTACCTATCTATCCATAATTAAACTTACTAGCAAGCAATACTGTGATCTAACTCAATTTATATGGCGAGCTTGTATTTATTTTATTAACTAGTACACGCTTATACTCGTGTAATTGAAATACCATCTCTAGTATATAAGTATGTATGCACAACTCATAGCACAATTTAAACAATTTGCTCATATAAGCAATCAATGAGAAGTCATACCATCTCCAGTGTATATACATGTATACACAGTCTGATTTATCAATGTGATCATGTACTTTACTATATTATTATGACTAATCTTTTGGCATAAAACATATAGGCATGACATAGTCATCATATAATGCTATATTCATGTTATCTCGAGTAGGAAAATAATAGCTTACCGTAGCTTGCAATCACTATACATATGCTTCATTATATAGTCATGTGATATCAAAAGACACATAGTCTCTAGCATATAATGCAATACCCATCATATAATTTTTTCACTTATACTGGTTCACTAACATTCCTATTATTGGTTAATTGTTATCCAACATTATTGAAAATTTGGTAATATAACAACTTAATTTTTCTCACTTTCCAAACCTGTATAAGTCAATAACACTCCCAAATTTATTCCTCCTACTCCCAATACTCGATTCAACAACACACAGCACTTCTAGAATCTCATCACATCACATTTCCAATCACATACATACACATCACATCCATTCACATTATTTACAACCTGTAATATTTAATTTATATGCCCAAATATAAAGTTATAATAATTGTCCATATACATACAAAAAATTTCATAATTACATCAAAAGATTCTTCTGACGTAAGTACATGCCATAGTTATCTTTCTCAACACTGGCTCGCAATACCTGCCCTTGCGGACAGTCACAAAACTACACGCTAAGCAACCTAGTCACTTGGTGTTGGATACATTTACATGAAATTTCATTTAATCCCTTTTTATTTATTAAATTAAATAATTCACTATAACTAATTAAATTTGATATTTAATCTATATATATTATTTTATTATTATTATTATTATATTTTCTCATTTCTTATTTAATTGTTATATAAATTTTTTCCTTCTTTTTACACAATTCCAATAAATTTCCAATTTGGGTAAAGGGATTACCATATTGTCCATAAGGTTGACTTTTATTCCACTTCGACTACCATTGACTTTTAGGTTGACTTTTTCATTTTTTTTATCCAATTTAACTCAAATTTTAACTTAGTTGACTTTTTTGGCTCCATATAAATTTTATTCGCATAAATTACACTTTAGTCCCTAAAAATTTTCCATAGGTGGAAAAATTACAATTTGATCCCTACAATTTTTCTTAATTACTGTTTTATCCTTTTTTCATCAATTTAGGCATTTTAATCATTTCACTCTCTTTTCATCATTAATTGACTATTTTAATCCCAATAAATCACAAAATTATATTTTGATCCTTATTACACCTATATATCTCATTTTTCATTTTAATTTATTCCATTTCATATTTTTAACATAGTTAAAGTATTATTTACCCATTTTACAATGTCTTATATAAAATTATCATACTGCCCCTAGTTGTTGCTAGTAGGAAAGTCATAAACCGAATAAGCGAATGAGCAAATCCAATCAATAGGAATATCCATACCATAGAGGGGGTATGCGACTATTTCTGGGAGTGTCCATACCACAGAGGGGGTATACGGCTACTCCTACACATCATAATAAGCCGTCTAACAATATGTTTACACTTCTTTTTTCTCATTTAACTTTCACTAACATAACAACGCAAGGTATGTACCACTATGGCTAGCCATACTATCCTAGGTCTCGGATTACGCACTACACACACTAAGGGCATAATTATTCTTCACAATTTTTTAATTTACATTATATTTACACAATTATACCCATTAATTGCATTACATTCCCATCACTATGATTTAATTTCCACTTA
The DNA here is from genome assembly GCA_037975025.1 of Excoecaria agallocha. Classification (NCBI taxonomy): domain Eukaryota; kingdom Viridiplantae; phylum Streptophyta; class Magnoliopsida; order Malpighiales; family Euphorbiaceae; genus Excoecaria; species Excoecaria agallocha. Next base: position 11,993,328 of record CM075813.1, on the reverse strand, counting down.
TTTACATCCATTAGATGTATATTTTATAAAGAAACACTTAATATTATAAAAATGAAATTAAATAAAGCCATTTAATACACTTAGGCCATTCGGCCACTTAAAGGTCTTGGCTCTTACAATCATTTATTCCTTTTTTTATGTCATACACACTTCCATATCTTTTATACACATTATTACAACATAATACACTTATTTCAAAATAAAATTTTCTTATTTTATACACTTCCATCATTATGCATTTTTGTGTACAAATGTTATCTTTTACTCTAATCACTTCCATCATCTTTCTCACACATTTTATTAATTATTTATCAATTTACATGTCATTAAAAAAAAGTTTCCATTAGGTTAGCTTTAGGTAAATCATTCGGCCAACACTAGGACTACACTTTCCATGTTAGTTTCTTCACTAATTTAAATTCATACTAGCTTAATTCATTATTATATCAAATTATATAAAGTTATTTCGCCCATTTACACTAATTTTTATAGTTACATAATGTAAATATTAAGGAAAAACTCATTAAATAAATGAAATTAAATGTAAATTGTATTCACTAACCTTATTTCAGCTTGAATAACACTTATGTTGTAAGGCCTTAAAAATGACTCTAGTTGAAATTACGTGATTTAATGGATTATTATTTGATTTAGACTAATTAAAACGTGTGAATTTCGAATTGGAGTAATAAGGGCAAGCAATAATTTCAAACTACTTATGAATTGTATGGTATAAAAATATTTTAGGGTATAATTAAGGTAAAGAAAATAAGTTTTGGGGTCAAATTGTGGTTAATAGTTAAATGGTTGGTTGTAGTTTAAATTAGAAGTATAGTTTTTTTAGATGGCAATGCATGCAAGGAGTGAAGTGGGATTTGCCCACTAAAACCCCTTGAAGTTGGTAATCACGTGGTAGTGTTTAGAGGAGAGGTGGCATTGTTTTGTTAATGGGAACATGCAGCCATATAAATTCAAGGAACTTGTCTCTCTCTCTTAAGTCTCTTTTACATTTTGTTGTAAGAATTAAAGACCATCTTCTTCATTTTCTTTCTTTGGTTTCAGATGGAAGAGGAAGGTCTAATGAATAAAAGATTGATTTGAAGCTACAAAATCAGATTTGGGAACTATTATTTCTTGCATGTATTAATAATTGTGTTGATAATAGATTTTATAACTATATTAACTTGAATTAAGATATTAGGCATTAATGTGAAAGTGTTGTCCAAAAATTCGGATTAACCTCCAATGACTAATTTGATCATAAGTTGAGTTTTTGAACTCCAAATTTTATGATTCTAGTTGGAATATAACTGGGACTTATGTACCTACAAGTGTTATAGAAATAACAAAAATGAAATTTTGCATCCAAGGTCCTAAAAAATGCCCAAAATAGTAGCCCTTTTGCATTTGGCGGGTCATTGGAGTAGTAGGTGTTTCTTATGTTATAACTCCTGGGATATACATCAAAATGACTTGAAATTTTTATAGTATATAGTTAAGATCTTAAGTATCAATTGTTAAGAAGAAAATTTTCCTGAAAAACGTTGTGTTCCATGTGAAAAATATTATGTAAAAACCAAATAGTGAGCAATAGAGAGTGAGTATGTATAGCATGAAGGAACAATTGCAAATACATTATTAATCACTTAAGGACTCAATTAACAAGTTCTCAATCAAAAAGCTTACTAGGATGAGCATGTTAATGGATAATGATAATATCTATAAAGTAGGAACTAAGGGTTTTTAGATTAATTTAACTTAATAATTTAATCTATAGTATGGCATAGATAGGTACATAAATGAAAGTATATAATTGAGCTTTTGATTATTACTAGCTTGTTATTATATGAGAGTAATTATATGTTGATGTCTTTATGTGTCAAATTAGAGTCTAATGTCATAGCATTAAGTATATACAGATAAGTGCCATTAAATGATTTAGAGTTTAAATTGCTTGACAACGTATAGAAAATGCCATTAAATGATTTAGAGTTTAAATTGCTTGACAACATATAGAAAATATAGATATCATAAATAATATACATTGTTTAGGAATGCAATATAGTAAAATTGATTTCATAAAAAAGAGAGATGCTGAGGTATATATAAGATAAGTTGATATTAACAATAGATTATGTTTTTCATTTGCTTAGAGTTATGTGAAAAAGTAGAAACAATATAATTGCCTTCATAAAAAGAAAAGATAATAGCCATAGTCATAATGTATCAACTTTGATAATATTGAAAGCAATTTATTTTGTAAATGTATTTTATTGATATTGGAGCCTCTATAGCTACCTCACCTGAATACTTTTGCCATACTATGTCTGGTGTTAGAATAAACGTAATTGTGTGCTTAACTTCTATTATACCATGAGTTTATCTACAACTTAAATTTAATGCAATGGAAAGTGTCTATTAAAGAAACATCCATACAAGTTAATTATGGAACAGTTTGTGGTAAAAATGAGATATCTTTGTGTACAATGGTCAGAATTCTATGAGATTAATTCCTATGCATAATAGACTCATAAATACACATTTTTTATGTAGGAAGTATGAATTAAAATTGTATGCAAGCATGTCAAATGTTGACTTAAAATTCATAGGGATTGGATGTACTGTTAGGGACTAAACCTTAGTAAATTGGGCATAACTTTTGGTAGATTTGTTAAAATGATAAAAAGTAAAATTTTGGTAAAACTAGAGACATGGAATTATAACTTTGATGAAGAAATGTTGGTCTAATTCCTTCTTAATTTTATTCTATGAATTTTTATATGTGGTAACAAACACTATTTTGGTTCTATGAATAGCCTATAGTTTTTCTCAAATATCTCGAGCTATAGACAAGATATGAAGGTAAATTTTAATGCTTTGGAAACTAGACACATAGGGGAATAAAATTGTAGAAGATCATTTAGCCTAAAAATGACGTTTTCAAAATCATAAGTGGCTCACAATTTGGGTCTATAATGCTGCCCTGTGCAAAATTTTAATGTGTCTTACATTATGCCTTTTTTATATAGTTAAGTTAAATTTGTGTCTGTGTAAATACACAATGAATTGGATATGGAATTTGATATGGCTCTTAATAAAGGGTTCTATATATTTATATGTAAAGATGATGGTACCTAGTTGTATACATATCAATGAATCGAAAGCTACTATATTTAGTTGTATGACTTGTTCTTGAATGGGCTGATATATATATATAAAAGTCTAGATGATTATACACAATTCCTATTGATTTCTTGAAATTACTATGATACATATATTTTGAAATGTTAACTTTACTTGTATAAAGAAGTAATGATTCAAATAATATGTTTAAAGTGAAATGTATGAATATGTCTTTACTTAATTGAAATGACATGATTAAGCATATGTGCTGTCACATGTTAGCATGCTAAAATATAGATCTACAATGCTATAGACTCAATTATAGAAATCTTATTAAAGCATATAATGACAATGTTATATGAGACTATGTATACAAGTGTATGCATTAGAGAGGGAGTATCTTTTCATGTGATTGTTACATGAGCAAATTGTATAAATTATTTATGAAGTGTGCATATATGTTTATGTACTAGAGAATATATATATATTTTTACATGATTATGTATGGGTATAAATGGAATTATATAAGTATAGTCTTGACATACAAAATAGTTATATGATTGAATAGGATTACAAGTACAGAATAGTAATACCCAACAGTGAGCATGTTCACAGGTTTACAGAAAGTTACACATGAGCATGTATATGAGTACATTGTTCATAGTTACACAAGAGTATACATGTGCATATAAGAATATAAATGAATAAAGAAAAGATAAAGTAAAGAGATTATACTGCTTGCTTTGAGTCTAGGAAATGGATAGATAGGTATGCCTATAAGGGTATCTTGTAGCTGCTTCTGAACAGTTTTGGCATGTTTAGGTCAACTTGAAATTAAAAGTTACAGTGACCCTATTTGGGTTTAAAAGTTAGAGTTAATTTGAACAACCACATTTGGGTTGTAGCCGACCCTATTTGGGTCCGCTTGACCGGTCCAAGTTATTTGTTTGACTCCATTTGGGTCCGCTTTACCGATTTACCATACAGTTTTGTCCCTACAAGGGATCACCGTTTAATACTTCCGGGTATCTTATTTGTACCTTCGAGTGCTATTGTATAACTCGTTATCCACCTCTTTAGAATAATGCATGCTTAATTACAAAGGTTAAGAAAAGTTTATTGATGAATTTAAAGTTTTCATAAAGCATGAAAGTTCTTAATTGACTTCATACTATTTCACGTGTAGAATTCATCTTATTGTAAATAGAATGTGCATCTAAAAGAATACCACACAGTAAAAATATGTAAACAATATTATTAGTATCAAAAATACATGCTAGCTTGTTAAATGATGAACTTGCATTGTATTAATGCTTTGTTTACAATTTATGATTTATGAAGAAATTTATATTAGGGTAAAGGGTAGTATGTTATTAAATGAACGCAATAATTGTCATAATTGCATAAGCATAATCAATACTAAAGGTTATAAGAGTTATACTATAACACCCATTGTTTTTGAAATATTTTTCTTATGATTATATATATGTGTTCACAATGTTTGTATGTGCACACCTATTAATGTGTATTTGTCATTGTGATCCGATGTATGCAAATCTAAGATCCATGATCTTGGTATGTAAGTATAGTCGGGTTATAATGTATAATTGATATACTTGATTGATAAGCTTTTTTTTATGATTAAATATTAATAAATAAACTAATCATATGATAAAAAGTTAAATTTAAGGCCAAACGATGTTGGAGCTTACATTATTATACATGGTGAATAAAGCATCAACGTAAATGTTACCGTTAAATTTTATGATTTTCATATGTTGATATGAATGTTGAATTTTATTCATTTATTGAAATAAATTATTGTTATAATTGAGGCATGATGTGTGCATTGTTGACGATCAATGTGAGTGATTGTTTATCATGATTTTAGTCCCCCACTAAGCTTTATAGCTTAGCATGGGTGTTTCATCCGTGTAGGTTTTTGAGGCGATATTTGCTGTAGGATGGCTAACTCAAGTCATCGAGAGAGACTATTATAGACTTTATTTTTGGCTCTTTGTATATAGTAAATATTTTGTGGTATTAGAGATATTATATGTAAATATGTTAATCAGTTGTTGTATTTTGTAAAGAGACTTTATTGTATATTGAAAAGTTTTAATAGTATAGCACTCTTATATATTAAGTTTGAATATATGTTCTCTGTATAGTTGGTTTATATTTAAGTTGCACTGTTAAACTTGTGTAATGAGAAAGATAAAATGATATGTATTAGTTAAAGGATAAGGGTGCTACATATGCTTCCTTTTCTTTGCCTTTTCCCCTTGGATTTTGTTCTTTTCCTTTAAGTTTTTCTTTAGGTCGAATTTTCAAAGAACTAAAACACTACTTTAGTCCATCAGTTTAAATAATTAAAACACATTAATATGATCTCCTAACCCCATTCTACATGTTGGTATCATATCTCTCTTAAATACTAACTCAAACTCACAAAATCAGAAAAAATTATCTTAGGGATTTTACCTCAATACTTATGTTTCTTGGCCTTCCTTTGCTACAAACTTTTTCTTATGTGAAAGAGAAAGAAATTTTGAGTATAAGATTATGATTTGAGCTGGAGGTATGGAGAGAGAGCTTAGAAAGGTGAAAGAATGGACAAGAGAGAGCTAGAATAGTGTCTTGGATTTTAGGGAGAAAGAGGAAGAAGCTAGTAGATTTTTTCAGAGAATTTCTGTGGGTTTCCTCCTTATATAGAGTACTAAAAGTATGCAAAAGGAGAGGCTAAGATTCATCCATTTACTATTGAATCCAATGGCTTTAAAATTGGTAACTTGTCACTCATCTAGGCACTTTGGCATGTCCCATTGTTCTAAGCTCACACACACATAATCACTACACTAAATTAGCCTCTCACATAAAATCTCATGGTCAATTTCTCGAACTTGTCCCTCCAAATAACCCAATCTCGATTTTCCACCCTAAAATATGAATTTTTGATCCCGATGTCAGATTGCCTTGAAATGTTTCCCCAAGTGTCACTATATTTTCAAGAACATATGGTAAAAATTTTAGCTCATTCTGACATCCTTTCAATTTACTTTTAGCTTCTACGGCCTGTGTGGCTAATTCGAAATTCGAATTTCCCGAATTGATATTTTTAAGTTCCCCATGTGTCACTACACTATTTATAACATGCATATGAAATTTGAAGTCAATCAGAGGTCTCTAAGGCCTCCAATTGCTTAGTCAAAGTTTTAGTAAAACCTACGTCGAACTGTGAATTTTTTTTCTTTTGCCCTTTTAGAGGTTTATTTGACCTCAATTATCACTCAAATTTTACCAATGGACTCCATTGAATATGTATTTTCACATTTGACATTAACCTCACACTGCTTACCGGATCGTCCATACGTAGGTCCTCTGGCCCTAGCACATTTAACGGTGCACTCCTTCAAATTATTCTATCTTAGTCAACTCTTATCACTCTGAAACTTATCATAAGGTAATTAATCATGCTTAATAATATGTTATGCATAACAAATGCAAGATTTAGGGGGTGTTACATATAACATATATTCTCTACCTCAGAAAACCTTATGATCAATTTATACATGAGCATTTATATCCCGGTAGTCATATCTTATAAAAGTGTCATACAACTATAACATATAAGCATGATTATGTTATGTCAATAAGGTGAACAATAACATACATTTATCATAAATATGCTTCAAGAAGTAATCATACTTATAGTTTACTATGTTACATTGTTTCATATATTCCATGAACTTATCCCTCTGTATGTATTATTTTTACATTATAAATGTACTTAATATACTTGAGATCATTTCTTCATAGAGATAAGAAAAAAAAAAGAAGTTCTAAATATGCTCAAATTCATTTAATTGCTAAAAAATATTCCAAAAATATATACAAAAATTGTGGTAAATTCTTGCAATAATTCTGCATTAAGAAAGATTTTCAATATTATCTTTAAAGCTATTTTTGACCTACCAAAAGCCATTTTATAGTTAAAGTGATATTTTACTAAAATTATCCAATACATTTCTTGTTTCAGAAACATTAAAAATCATATCAATAGCATATTTAAATTTAAAGATATTTCAAAAACATAAAGAACTATTCTTGAAAATAGTGCTGCCAACCGATACGAATTCAACCTACAATTTGACATATTTAAAATTAGAAATAAACTATGATTTATTCAAAGAAATTGTAAACATATAAGTCTATTTTCACCAAAAATTGGACTCATAGCATTTCGACCTATATACAACTTATGCAAAAAAATCTCCAAACCATCCACTATAATAAACTGTAGTTCATTTCCAACTTCAATTGAAAATTACAACTATTTAAAGGCAAAATCAAGTTTAGATTTCTTCTACAAAATAGTAGATAAAAAATTAGGTTTAATTACCAACTAAATTTGCAGAAGCTGGTTCTAACAACTCCTTACATGCATTGTCTCTCACAACTCTTGTCTTAAAGAAAAAAAATAAAATTCATTCTTTTAGTTTCATTCACTTATGCCATAATCCACATCTTTAATAAAATTTCCAGCATTTGATTACATTAAAAACTAACACAAAAACACCCACTTCCATGCCTTGGCCGAATCACCAAATCCAAGCTTCAATCTTGAAGTACGTATTTCCCTTTGTTCTTTCTACTACTTTCTTCTTCAACTACAAAAATCTATTCTTATAAGCAATGATTTCCAGCATTCATCCTCCAACAAAATACCAAGCAATATAAGAATGAAGAAGAAAAAGATAGAAAAATTCTTGGACCATTACCTCTTAAGAAAAATTCTTCAATCAACAACATATACTACAGTTTCTTGTGAATTAAACACTACAAAAAAATCCAGTTTACGGAAATGAGTAAATTTCCGTAGGAAAATGAAAATGCCGACGGAATTTAGCGACAGAAAGTGGTGTTAGAGAATTAGTTGTTGGCACTATTGTCGACGGATATATTTTCGTAGGTAAATTTACCGACGGAATACGTCATCCGTCGTTAATTTCATTGGGAAGTGCAGACCAAAAAACTGTCGTAATTTGCCAAATTTACCAACGGAATTATAACTCCGAAGGCAAATTTTCCGACGGAATGACTGTTCTGTATATTTCGGCCGGTAAATTTGGCTTGAGGTAAAAAATGTCACGACGGATATTTCCGTCACTATTTCGTTACTAAAAATATTACAAATTTCAAAAAATTATTTAATAAATCTGTTCTGTACCCTTTCCTTTATCTAAATAAAGCCAAACCATATTTATTTTTTTTAAGTTAAAAGGGTATGAATGGCATTCCAACTTCACTAAAAAAATGTTCATCCCTAAGATGCCAACTACTTTTATACATCTAAGCTAGCTTACAAATTTTGTGTTTTTTAGACATAAGATGTCATATTTGTCCAATTTAGCCAGCCTAGGCCCTACAACTGAAAAAGAAACGGGCTTTTTCTTAATCGATATGAATGCACTACCCTTTTTATCTTCATTTCACTCAAATGGGCTGATCAACAAGCATGTCATAAGGATCAAAAACTGCTTTAGCAGAGTTATACTTATCCAGACGCTTCACAAGTAACAAACTATAAGGTTACACCAATATTAATTCTTTACCTTAACCTCTAATAACTAGTAAAACAACTTACAAATGATTTCTTCTGAAGTAATATATCCACCAAGTACAGCAGCCATTGAACATTTGTTCAGGGAAAGCTGCAAAACATAAGAAAGCTTCATCATTCACAACACTTCACAAGTAACAAAAAATAAGGTTAACAAAACTAAGAGAAGCAGAATGACTAATTAAGTCCCAACGCTGAAGCTGAGTCTAATTAACAAATGAGGCTTCTTTCACCTAGTTGAGCTGATAGAGATATATTAGACAGTCACAAATCTATTAATTTTTAAATAAATGGAGCAGAATAATACGCGGTAGTTTGTCTTCTAATGCTCTCAAGTTCAGTTACGAAATGAATGAAATGGTATAGATGTTCAAATATCCCAAACTTGTATCAAATAAATAATATAGAACAAATGCAATATGGTTAGTAAACCCAACGCACATCTCAAATCTCACTACGTTTACACCAAATAATGGGACAAACACCTAATCTAACTGGAAGTTCTATTTTTACAACTCTTGAGGTAAAGGGACTACAGTTTACAATTGTTCTATCACAATTACATACAAGGCTTTCATTTTTTCTGCCAACTTAAGCACACATTGACACATATAGTGCACTTTCATTGTTTGTACAGCAAGTGGATACAGTTTAAATAAACTAGTCGAGCATACAGTAGTTATACCAATCAATTCCAATTATATTGAAAAACTTAAACCTGTTTCTCCAGGAATTCTTTAGGATGATCGTTTTATGAACCATGTTTCTCCTCCCAGTCTTCCCATGCTCTAATTATTGCATTGTCATAAAGACCCTGGCACACCCTTAAACTGACAAATAAATGAAAAGAAAAAATTATTAGAGATGACTGACTATATGTGCGTGCGAGCAAGAATGTGTCAATATATTTAATGAGAATTATACTACGCTTACAAAGAACGAACTTGTAAGAGAGACAGCAATTGAGTTTGATACCTTTTGCACTTCACCATTTACTTCGAAGTCTCCGTCAATTGGAACAATTTTACAAACAGTGTTGCCAGCTTTGAAGGCTTCCCCATATGTGCCTTCCCCAATTTTGATAACACTGTCTGGGTCACTGGGTAAAGAGAGTTGGATTCTCGTTAGCATAAGAATCCAGGTACTGAAATCAAACAACAAACTGTATAGAGGAATTTGAATATATAAAGGAAAAAGAACACAAGTAAAGCAACCATTATAACTATTGCAGCGCTTAATTATGAATTATGGTAAATTAGAATTTCTCAATTTACTTGCATAATTCAAAACAATTTGGCTATTTTTCTAGATCGCAACTATTAACAGTCAACCAATCATCAGCATTATACTGAAACAACTAAAGAATTGGAATAATTGAAACGGGACAAAGACAAACATGGACAGCTATCAACAGTAAATTTCTCAATTTACTTCCATAATTCGAAACAAGCTGCTTTGAGTGAATCTCATTTCTGTGTATAAATCAACCAAATTTCTGGTTTATTTAATATTCAAGGTTGACTTAACAACAACACTACAAATTCTTATTATCTCCAATCAATTAATAGAATTGTGCCAAATCTCTCTTCATAATATATAGTTTGAATACTATATTTTGGAAAATAGTAAATTAGGGAGTTAGAATATATCACAGCCATTTAAGTTTTGAATCCAGTGTGTAACAAAGAAATTAAGAATGATCCAATTGTATAACAAAGAATCCAGTGTGTAACAAAGAATCTTTGCCCTGTACCAAAGGATAGTGCCCGAGAGCTGATTCTTTCCAAAATGACTGTAAATAGTTTTTTATCACATATTAATATATAGAAACTAATTCACATAAAAAAGAAAAATCCAGTCAATAGGATAGAACAAAAAGATTTGGCATACAAGTGTTTCGTGTGGATCAACATATCAAGACCAGGTGTAGCCCCCGTGGAGACTGGTATATTTCCATGGAAGCTTTTACAGATCCCCAATTGATGCTGGAAGAGGTCCACTTAGATGATTGTTGTAGGACAGATCCCTATATATAGATGCTTAAAGCTCATTTGGTTAGAAAATGAATCCAATATATACAGTACAAGCATATAATATATTTGCAGGTGATTGATGAATAGCCATGTTATCAATCAATAAGTTTGAAGAAAAGAACACAGCTAAATAAGACGTAAAATTCTAGGTGAAGTACATTAATGTGAAGTACAAAAAGAATAGGTATCACATAAACTTAGCAGCATCCCATTCGAAACATGGCCGCTGGAAAATTCACACTGAAACTCTATATGGGAAAATGGTGAATGCAAGCAGCAGCTAGTATAGACCATACCAATTTCAGAACAACGGTTGTGCCATTTAAAGTGGCATCAAACCAACAACACATGCATATGCATTGTATTGAAGGGAAAAAAGTTAAAAAGTTCAATCCAGGAGACAACACAAGTCTAAAAGTAAGATTCAGACAACATTTAAACCAAATAAAAGGCACAGTTCAAAACTCAGAGAACATGATTGGAAGATAGTTCTACAGAATACCTGTACTATAAAAGAGTGTTCACAAGACTACAATCTACTTTTGCTTACAACTCAGCTCTCATGATTATTGCCACTTTCATATAAGGTTAACCAATATTCTTCTTCCTAACCTAACTCGAATATGTTACATAGACAAGTAATAGATTGAAAAAAATGATGCAGGAAATTAGTGACATTTATGGCCTCTGCATTTCATGTATATCTTGCTAAATTGAAATGAGTATCTGTACACACCAACAAAATTTTGATATCTAAATTCCTATACTTTCTGACTAAAAGGGTTTTTCTTTTCCCTTTCATGTCTCAAACTGAAGATCTTAACATTAAATTGACAGAATAAAATTAAAGAGGATCTGTAGGTATTGAATTTTCTCGATAGTTTGAGTTAAAATGGAACCTCAACTAGGCACCTTTAACGAATTCATTAGTTAGTCATGTATCATCATCAAAATAAGTATTTAAACAAACATGTTTAACAAGCCAAAAGCTATTTTCACATCAAATTAAAGAAAAAATTAGCAGCTTGGCCATGTTTATGTTCATCTTCAGCTTGGCTCACATCTACAGAAAGATTTACCTTTGGAACATCAAAATCAGCAGGTGGATTTAAATCTTGAATATGGGTATATTATTTTGGAAGAATGTGATTAAAAATTTCACTGTAATTTAAATATCATTTGTAGAAATAGGGAAAAATAATAGAAAAGAAAGCAACCTCTGATTACACTATGAATCCTCTTTCTCACCAAAGCAACCTCTTTCCTCATGGGATCTGCTAGTACTTCAAGCTCCTGAATAGATTTATAATTTCATTAAAAAATCAGAACACTAATTGATTAAATTTTCAAAACTTTTACCCATCTCATGTTATATACGTTCATAACATCTCGGTTTTGAGCTTTGAACCCAAAACATCTAACACACAGCTCAAATTCCAGAATATTGATTCAGTCACCACTCAATTTCACAACTATTTCATAATACCCCAAAAAGAAAATAGAGATAAATCCCCAAAATTTCCGACGAATTTCGCATTTATAACCTTCTTTTCTTTTCTTTTTTGCCCTTCAATATTTTAGCTTGAGATTAATGTCCTTTCATGTTCAGATCATGAAGTTTAGACACAACATGACAAATTAGATGATAAAAATTAGAACTTTTCCCTGAATCAGAAGCTTTGAGCTTTATGAACCTAAGAAAACTTAATCTAAATCAAAAAGAAGAGAGTAATTAACCAAAAACAGAGAAAATTGGTGACTGAATTTTGTTCTGCATTCAACTAAAAATCAGAACTCATGCAATTATTGTTAAAAGTACTACAAGCAACTAGGGATGATCACGGGGCGGGGCGGGGCCGGGAAATGCTCCCCCACTCCCTCCCCCACCAGTGGCAGGAATTCCCCCCGTCCCCGCCCCGCGGGGATCCCCGTCCCCCGCGGGGATCCCCGTTCCCCATTTTTTTTTAAATATAATATTTTATTAATAATTAAAATTAAAATATAATATTTAATAAAAAAAAAATTTAAAATCAATAATAATTTAAAACTTAATAATTATAAAATTAAATTATATTTTAATTATTTATAAAATATTATATTTTAATATATATATATATATATATATATATATATTTTTTTTTTTTTTTTTTGTGGGATCCCCGCCCCGTCCCTGATTTTAGGACGGGGAATTTTTTCCCCCCGCCCCCGTCCCCGCAGGGGGAAATTTCGGGGATTCCCCGCCCCGAACGGGGCGGATCCCCGCCAGGGCCGGGGAATCCCCGCCCCGTGATCATCCCTACAAGCAACAGGCAAATACAGAGTAGTGGTCTGATAAACATACCATGTCAGCATCTATAGCATCATTTTGTGCATCCAATATCTCTTGAATCTTCTGTTTCTTCAATTTCTGCATTTCTTTGAGCCTTCCCCTTTCACGCTTACTAATTTCATTTTGCTTCCATCCTACAGGCAAAACTTTGCAGATAAGCAACTTCCAGAAATCAATATTGCAAACAAAAATGTACAAACTAGCAAACCATAAATGCAAGCATGAACTGCGATATCCCTTTTTTTTAAAAAAAATTCTCGTACAAAATAGCCAACCTAACATGAAAAATGAGACTGCACTCTTATAAAAACATCATTTACTCAAATCCTTTTTGTCACGCAGCAAAGCATGATGACTTAAGCCTAACAAGCCAGCTTCTCCATATTTTAAAGCCTAATTTAACATTTCTGAAACCTCAGAAATAAACTCACAGGTTAAAAGCTCAGCTAATCCCTATTTTTCTTCAGTTGAATATAATCTCTAACTGATAAACGTAACCGCAAACCTATAACATCAAACCCTACATAGATCCACCAATTTTTTCTTCTTTTCACAGTATAAGCAAAAATAAGCTAACAATTACCATCCACCAGCGCAGCAAAGGTTACCTCATCAGCATCAGTGTCAGCGTTGACATCGTCGGCATCTTCATCGTCATCAGAATCGGCGGAGCGAGCAACAGCTTCAAGCTCCTCTTCGTCCTCCTCCTCGTTGATCTGCTCGTTAACCTGCTCCTCCTCGGACGAAATGGCGTCGTCAGATAGAGCGTCATCGGACGATACCGGTTGTTTCGAGGGTTTAGCCATTGCTTCGCTTTTCCCCTGAGATCGAGGGTTCCTTCCCGAGTACATTTGTGAACTATTTTGGCTTACACACCATCAAAGTGCTTTTATATATATATATATATAATTATATTTATTTATTCTTCAGAGGCACACAAAATATTTTATATTTACACTTTAATCTAATTATTATAATAATTATATTTTAAGTTTTATTTATAATTAGTTGAAATTACAAATAAAATTATATAATTATAATAATTAATTATTTATATTATTAAAGTTATATATTTCTATTTAAATTTAATTTTATAAAAGATGATCGTCGATCACATGCAATTATTATAGTTTTATGCAATTGATATAAAAAATATTAATAAAATAATAAATATAATTAGTTTTCTACGATGAAGCCTCAAATATTTTTATTTATAATTTATTTTATATATGTGATATGTCCCATATTTTAATTAAATTTATTTTTTAAATTGTAAACAAAAATATATAATTGCATATATCTATTAAAAATAATTTTCACATGCAAAACGCATGCATATATATGTATAGTTTTAATAATAATGATAATAAATATTTTTAAGAAAATCATCTAAAGCTCAAATGATTGACATGATCTTAAAATAATTAAATTCAAGTATAATAATGTTCAAAATAAAACGTGACTTTATATATTTTCCATCTCTTTCTATGATCGCAAGAGACATTTCGAATATTTCGATAACTTAGAATGCTTCAATGTCAACATTTGGCATGGGTGAAAGGATTCATAATAAGATAAATACTTTTTTAGAATGCTAAGTCATTTTAACTTCTTTTTTTTTTAATTCTTATATGACAATGAGTGTCAAAATAATTTGGGACTTGAAGTTCAATTTTAGCAAGTAGACCATACAGGTTCTTCATTATTTTCTAACATATATAGGAGAGGAGAATGATGAAGAATACTAGATTGAATGTATAGAGTTATTTTTAATAAAAGGCTAAATCGCTTTTGTGATGATCCTTTTTTTAGAATACAACGAAATTTCATTTAATTCACTTTGCATGGCAATTAAGAAAAATTACCGACGGAAACATTGTTCCGTCAGTAGTTACCGACGGGATTATATTTCCGTCGGTAAAACATGATTTCGTTGGTAAATTACCTACGGAATCAATTACCGTCGGTAATTTATCGACGAAATCATATTTTCGTATGAAAAATACCGACGGAAAAAGGATTCCGTTGGTAATTTACGGATGGAAATATGATTCCGTCGGTACATTTCGTGGCCTATTCAACCGCAAAAGTTTGGCTCCAATTTAACGACGAAATTTTTTATTCTGTCGCTAAATTCCGTCAGTAAAATTTGCCCGGAAAATTTCCTCCATTATTTACGATGGACTTTTTTATTCCATCGCAATACACATTTTTTGCATATTTTTCCCTACGGAAAAATTTTTTCCGTCGGTAATTAGCGACGGAAATTTTTCCACTGATAAATTTCCATCGGAAATTAAGATTTTTCTTGTAGTGAAAGAGAGAGGTCATGCAAGATCATTAGATGAAAAGAGAGAGAGAAGGAAGAATTTGAAATCTTGAAATTCTTTAATAGATGCCATCCAATACACCATTTTCCCATAAAAAATATAAGTTTCTCTGTCTCTCATGCAAGAGCTCAAAGTTTTTAAGTGTATGTAAAAGTCTCTTTTTTGTCCTTGATTAATTTGCATTTCATACATTAACCCTTTTTAATTCTTCTTATAGTAAATCATTTCTCACTTATTTAATATTCATAATTGATCCTAAATTTTTATCTCCACTTTTAAAATTGACCCTACATAAGTCACCTTTACAAATTGACCCCCAACTTATTTTCTATATCTCAATTACACCCATGAAAATTTTTTATGCCAAATAATGTACATTCAATTCATATATTAAAATAAAATTATCACTAATCCCATAACTCGAATCCAAAATTCACTTAATTTAATCTTAATTAAATATAATCCCATAAAATTATGCATTTTTTACTAGGGTCATAACTGGGGCCTTAGAATTCTATCCTCCTTAAAGAATTTCATCCTCGAAATTCTTACCTGTTTTAAATAATTGAGGATATTGTCCTTTCATGGTTGCTTCTGGCTCCCAAGTTACTTCTTGCATACCATGGTGTTGCCAAAGTATTTTAGCAAGAGGAATTTGGTTGTTCCTTAATTATCTGATCTCTCTTGCCAAAATCTCTTTCGGTTCTTCACCATATGTGAAATCTGGTTGCACTTTAATATCTTGCATTGGTAATATATAAGATTTATCCGAGTAGTATCTTCGAAGCATAGATGCATAGAACACATCATAAAGTTTGGCTAATTCTATAGGAAGAGCCAACCTATATGCAACTCTTTGAAGAACTTCAATAAATCTTGGACTGAGTTTTCCATTTTTCTCGAATCTAAGCACCTTTTCTCTAGGGAGATACCTTCAAAAATACTTTGTCACCTACTTGATATTCAATATCCTTTCCCTTTAAATCAACATAATATTTTTATTTATCAGTAGCTTCTTTCAATCTTTGCTTAATAACCTGTACTTTTCTTCTATATCTTTAACAATATCAGGACCAATTATTCTGCATTTAGATAACTCAGTCCAATAAACTAGAGTTCTACATTTTTGTCCATATAGGGCTTTTTATGGTGCCATCTCAATACTCCTATGATAAATATTATTGTAAGCAAATTCCATTAAAGCCAAATATCTATCCCAACTTTCGACAAAATACAAAGTGCTTCCTATAATCATATCTTCTAAAATTTGGATAACCCTTTCAAATTTTCCATCTATTTGAGGATGGAAAGTTGTACGGTAATGAAGCTATGTTCCTAATGCTTATTGTAAACTTTACCAAAATCTCTTTGTAAACCTTGGATCATATTCCAAAATTATTGACATTGGAATACCATGTAACCTAACAATCTCATTCACATAGAGTTTTGCCAATTTATCAATGGAATAATCCATCCAAACTAGTATGAAATTAGCTAATTTAGTCAATTGATCAACAATAGCCCATACTGAATACACTACTAAAAAAATGCAGTTAGCGACAACAAAAGTCGTCGCTAACTAATGGTTTTTCATTGCTAAATCAGTTTAGCGACAACCATCATTTTGAAGCAAAAGTCATTGTAGCAGAATTTAGCTACAACAATAAGTCATGGCCAAATTGTCGCTAAATATTTGTCGCCATTTTGCTACAACAATATTTTAGCTAATTTTGCGACGACAATATTTTCGTCGCCAATTCGCCACGACAATGTTCACGCAAAATATTGTGACGACAGTATTTTCATCGCAAAATTGCTACGACAATGTTCTTCTTACTAAATTTTGCGACAACAATACATTGTCGCTAAATCGGTACTGTTCATAAATTCTAATCCCTCGTTAAATTAAAATTATTTTGTAATTTATTAAATTAATATAGGAATTTAATCATTTAAACAATAAACTACAAATAACAAATTTATATTTATAGAATACTCAACATTCAATACAATAATAATAATAATAATAATAATAATAATATATTACTGAAAAATTTTATTTACAAGTGCATATCTAAATTAATTGTATATCCAAAATAATTCGTTCATATATTGCAGTAACAAATGATATACAAAATGTCATAAGCTATATGAATATGAACTTGAAGCTCAATCCTCATGATGGATAGCTGCTACTAAAATCTCTCCTCTAATCTCTCATAGAGTAAGGGATCATGTCACTTCCATAATTTAAGAGCTCCTCTAGGAGCAGCAGTAAAGATGAACTTGCATAAAAAATCTAGAATAATTAACTGTTAATATCTTTTCTATTAAAAGTAATGCAACATTGATATCTCTCTACTAGAAATGCTAGAGATGCTGCTAGAATTGTTAAATGGGCATAAAGCATTGCAAAATGCAACACTAAAGAAATCAATTGATTACAACCATTAAAAAAATCAATTAAAGGATCATATTAAACATCCCATATAGCATTCAAGAAATTAGCTAAAACATAAGGCGAAAAATGTCTTCTACTGATGGTTCAATAGTTGCAATAAAGAAATGATATTACAAATTATATTTCAAAATAATATGCAATATTCATAGCATGTTTTCTAAATATATATGATAAAATTATCTTCAAGCTCACTTGAGAATATTGAAGTTTCATATGATATTAACAAAATTTTTACTTAAATTTATAATAACATTCAAATTGAGTCAAACATATTATCGAGTCCAGTTTGAGATTAAGAAAACAAAGCATGATCAGGTCAAATCAAATTTCGAACCTAAAGTTTCTGAGACAAGTTGCACTTTTGGCACTGTGTTGACTCAACTACAACACCATACACAGATGAGAGAGAGAAAACCGAACAGATATCATATATCAGGCGGTGTTATCATAGCAACAAAATAAATGACTCTTACCTATATTCCAATGCTTTGCACCAATAGTTTCCTAAAAGTTGTCTTTCGTTTTCAGCTAACCAAGTAAAACTAAAATCCACATACAAAAACTTATCTAATTAATTAACAAATTGAGCACTTTAACTTATAATTAATTGTCCTTTGTAGTAATCAACATACAGAACATTAACTGCATATATACTTTAGTTTCCATTATGATGGAGCATATAAGGAATTTACAATTATAAATCTCAGTTTATTTACTCTTTTGTGGTTTTCCAACATACATGGTGGAAAATCTTCATCTGGTTTATAACCACTATAAATAACACAATTTATAATAAATAACACAATTTATGATTAATCTAGTGTTTGAGATAAGTCTCAATCATCAACCATTCTTGGCACAGATCAGGCATACAATTTGGCAACTTGAAGTATGCCTTTTCTAATTAAAAACTTAAAAATTTAAGTAATAATATTGTTGATAATAAAATCTTCCTTTTTAATTAGCAATTATTTCATATAAATGGAAGACGCTAAATAAAACCCTTAGTTTCCTTCTTAAACAACTTATAAAGCGCACTTGATAACATGAAAATCTACAATAAACATCCACGCACTTGTAAATATTAAGGTTTATTATGTCGGACATGATGAAGTTACATCTTCATGGAATGATTTTCATATCTTTCAATCTTAAAATTCACATTCCAGTGTGTGAGAGCGTATTAGCAAATCCCAAAAATCCAAATTCACGACTCTTATTTAACGTAAAAATTCAAAAACATACCCTGAGTGCAGAAAATGTTAAAGGAGGATCTGTAAAAGGTAAGCATTTTGGTCCTCTAGCTATTATATGCTCCTTTACTGTGTAGGTAATCTGCATAGCAAGCTTCTATTCTCAATCATAAAATATATCCAACAAACAAGAAATGATCCCAAACCTGAGAAAAAACTCAATCAACAATCCTGTAGGTAAGAGCATGGTTACCATATCTGATAAGATATCCATGAGAAATTAACAAGGTTTGAGAAATTTAATTATTTTACATATTAGTGGCAAAGCCTCAAGTTTGTTACTTACTGCTTAGATATTTTTTAAAATGTCAAAACAGAATCCAACCAAAGTAGCACATAAATTCTTATTCCACAAATTAACAAGCCAAAAATGAGGATATTTAATTATTTAACATATCAGTGGCAAAACCTCAAGTTTGTTACTTACTGCTCAAATATTTTTTCTTTGAGAACTAATATTCAATCTGTCATGAGGAAACATACACACACAAAACCATGAAGTGGGGAATAATTAATTAAAGCAACTATTGAGTTTCTTGGTCACTACTGTACACTTAGAGTAGTTCTGCAAGTCATATGGCAGCAACACTCACATGCGATATGGATTCTGGCAGAACACCCGACTCAAATGGGTTGCCCAAGCTTCCACGTTACAGGATTGTGATTATGTTATATCATGGTACCATGGGATCACCTCCTGATGTAAGCATTTGCACTTCTGTTTCCTCAACTGGCCGTTTGGATGTATAATCTGCCCCAGGACCACCTATGCATTATCAACTAAGTTTTAATTCATTTGAATATGCAAAAGATCCAGCAATCATAAAAACAACAGTAAGAAGAAAGATGGGCAAAGAAGTAAAGATCTAATACTGAATATAGAATCAATGGATGGACGTTGTGGTGACATACTTCATTTTGGATCTGCAAGCAATAAAATGAAGCAAATAGGCCTTAGGCATTCTTCCATATAGAAAGAAAAATGTTGCTGGTCTGCAACCCTAAATGAAGCAAGGGTATACTTTCTCCTTTTTCTTTAGCATTTCAATTGTCTATTCAAGGTACAGTAAAAAATTAGTAACCGAGTGACAAGAAGAATCACAGTCACCAAAGACAATCACGCTTTGGAGAAGATGAGACTGCCCAGGAAAAGGCTAATCGTTAAGCAAACTTTATACAATATTATTTAGAGACCCAAGAAACCTCAGATTAATTTCTTAAGGCAAATCACCATCTATAAAATCTAGCTAGAGTTGAAACAAACGTCTCAAATAAGCTTAACCAAAAATACAAACCAAGAAGAAAGATTCCCATCCCATAATGAAAAATAAATAATCAAAAAATGATTATACCTCATTTAATTTATCTAATGTTGTTATAGCATTGGTTTCCTGCTTGGGTTTCCCAAAAAGCCGATTAAACATGGTTGATTCGAATTCATAAATCAAAACACTGCCTCGATCTTCTGCATCAGAGAGAAATATATATAAAATCAAAAACAAAATAAACGTATGGTATGCAGAAAAAACAAAATCCCCCGATTCCAAAAATCAATATCGATCTAGCAAAAATGATTAATCAAATTTCGTACAATTAAGACACCAAATTCCCCTAGTAAAAACAAAACAAAAGGGAAAATGGGAGATCTTAATGCAGTTCTTCAATTCTCTGTTGAATCTTGAAGTAAAATGGGAGAGAGGGAGGGGGGTAAGGGGTAGCAGCAAAGAAGGTTAAGGTTTTTAGGATTTAGAAAAAATAAGCTTGCCAATACTTTTATTATCCCGCTAAAAAATTTCAGGGATTTAGCTACAACATCTCTATTGCAAAATTGGCAACAACATTTTTCCAAGCAAAATTAGCTACAAGATTTTTGCAAGCTAATTTTATGAAAACTAAATCCTCTCAATTTAATTATTTTATTATATAACTTATAATAATTGATCATAATTGATATTATTGAATATAAATATAATAATTAATTTAATTTAGTTAGTTAAATTTATTAAAATAAATAATTTAATTAAATAAAAATGAAATTTAAATATTAAAAATTAAAATTATATAAAAATAGTTAAACGTAAAATATGAAATATGATGTAATTATTTTTGTAAACTAATTAAAATAATAAATTTAATTCATTTTAATTCTCAATATAACTATATCAACAAACAAATAGATATTTTATTAATTAGCAACAACGTTGTTGTCGCTAATTTAGCTACAACATTGTCGTCGCCAAAAGAAGGATACGAAGAGAACAGTATTTTCCAAAATTGGCGACAACATTGTTGTCGCTAATTTAGATACAACAATGTTATCGCTAATTCAGCTACAACTATGTTGTCGCTAATTAGCTATAATATTATTGTCGCCAATAGAGGAATAAGAAGATAATAGTATTTTGCAAAATTAGCGACAACATTGTTGTCGCTAATTTAGCTACAACGATGTTGTCGCTAATTTAGCTACAACATTGTTGTCTCCAATAGAGGGATAAGAAGAGAATAATATTTTGCAAAATTGGCGACAACATTGTTGTCGCTAATTTAGCTACAACAATATTGTCGCTAATTTAGCTACAACGATGTTGTTGCCAATAGAGGAATAAGAAGATAATAGTATTTTGCAAAATTGGTGACAACATTGTTGTCGTTAATTTAGCTACAACGATGTTGTCGCTAATTTAGCTACAACATTGTTGTCGCCAATAGAGGGATATGAAGAGAATAGTATTTTGCAAAATTGGCGACAACATTGTTATCGCTAATTTAGCTACAACGATGTTGTCACCAATAGAGGAATAAGAAGATAATAGTATTTTGCAAAATGTTGTCGCCAATTTAGCTACAACGATGTTGTCGCTAATTTAGCTACAACATTGTTGTCACCAATAGAGGAATATGAAGAGAATAGTATTTTGCAAAATTGGTGACAACATTGTTGTCGCTAATTTAGCTACAACATTGTTGTCTCTAATTTAGCTACAACATTGTTGTCGCCAATAAAGGGATAGAAAGAGAATAGTATTTTACAAAATTGGCGACAACATTGTTGTCTCTAATTTAGCTACAATGATGTTGTCGCTAATTTAGCTACAACATTGTTGTCGCCAATACAAGGATAGGAAGAGAATAGTATTTTGCAAAATTGGCGACAACATTGTTGTCGCTAATTTAGCTACAACATTGTTGTCGCCAATACAGGGATAGGAAGAGAATAGTATTTTGCAAAATTGGCGACAACATTGTTGTCGCAAATTTAGCTATAACGATGTTATCGCTAATTTAGCTATAACATTGTTGTTGCCAATACAAGGATAGGAAGATAACAATATTTTTGCAAAATTGGCGACAACAATAGCTACAAACGGTGTTGTCGCTAATTTAGCTACAACATTATTGTCGCCAATAGAACAATATGAAGAGAATAGTATTTGCAAAATTGACGACAACAATATTGTAGCTAATTAGCTACAAAACCATTGTAGCTAATTAGCTACGCCAATAGTATTTTGATAAATTTGCGAGAATAATGTTGTCACCAATTAGCTACAACAGTATTGTTGCTAATTAGCTACAAAATTATTGTCGCCAAATTTGCTTTTGTCGTCGTAAATATTTATGCCTAAATTTTGGCGCCTGATATTAGCCACAATAAGAATTTTTTATCGCTAATTTGTTGCAATATTTGTTTTCCCACCAAATCTTTCAATATTTGCGACGAAAGTCATTTTTTATCGCAATTTTGTCGCTATATTGTGAAATTAGCAACGAACTTTATTGTTGTTGCAAATTTTCGTCGTTATTTTGCATTTTTTTTGTAGTGATAGTACTTTTTCTATGTAAGGAGCAAACCTATCACAAAATCCATGGTAATATCTTTCCATTTCCATTGTGGAACAGAAATGGAGTTCAAAATCCCGAGGGCAACTGGTGTTCTACTTTCACTTTTTGAAAAGTTAAATCTTCATTCTAGGCCACCAATATAATTATTTCAAATCTTGGTACATCTTATTCCCACCAGGGTACATAGTGAATACTATATTATGAGCTTCACGTAATACTATTCTTTTCGATTCCCTGATAGCCGGCACATATAATCTATTCTGATAATACACACTCTTATCTTCTTTCACTGTATATTCTGATTGAACCCCTTTATGTGAAGTTTTCACAATTTATTGTAACTTTTTAGCATCTTTCTGTGCATCGATTGCTATTTACCTCAAACAAGGTCTAACCTCTAACCGAGCTATCAAAGCACCATGCGATGCAATTTGCCATCTACACTATTGTAATATCATAGTTACCATTATCTTTTGACTCAAAGCATCGACTACTACATTTGCTTTCAAATGGTAATAATCCACTATACAATCATAATCCTTAAATAATTCTTACAATTATGCTGTTTGAAGTTAAGTTCTTTTTGAGTAAGTAAATACTTGAGACTCTTATAATCTATATAAAGTTTGCATCTTTCCCCATACAAATAATGTCACCAAATGTTGCCAAATGTTCAAGGTAAACACCATCGTTGCCAACTCTAGGTCATAGGTTAGGTAATTTTGCTCATATGGTTTTAACTGTCTGGATGCATAAGCCACAACCTTACCATCTTACACTAGCACACATCCCAAACCAACTCTAGAAGCATTACTGTATGTGGAATACTCTTTTTTTAAAATTGGCTATGTCAAAACTAGAGTTTTAGTTAACATTTGTATTAACTGATCGAAACTTGCTTGACATCGATTTGTCCATTCAAATTTGATACCCTTTCTCAACAATTTAGTGAGTGGTATGGAAATAACTAAAAAATTCTTTCACAAAGCGATGGTAATATCCTACTAAACCTAGAAAACTTCTCACTTAAGTCATATTTCTAGGCGGCCTTCAGTTCATAACAACCTCTACTTTAGTTGGATCCCCTCTAATACCTTCAAAAGATACTATATGCCAAAAGAAAGAAATTTCCTTAAGCCAAAACACACTTGCTCAACTTAGTATACAATTTATTCTCCCTTAAAGTCTATAGCACAATTTTCAAATGTTCAGTATGTTCTGCTTCATTTCTTGAATAGACCAATATGTCATCTATGAACACAACCATAAATTGATCCAAGTAGGGTTTAAATACCCTATTTATGAGATCCATAAAGGTAGCTGATGCATTTGTTAACCCAAATGGCATTACTAAAAATTCATAATGTCCTTATCGGGTTCTAAATACAATTTAAGGAATATCCACATCATTCATCAGAAGCTGGTAGTACCCTGACTATAAGTTAATCTTAGAAAACACTCCCATCTTTTCAACTGATCAAATAAATCTTTAATTCTAGGTAAAGGGTACTTATTTTTCACTATCACTTTGTTTAATTATCTATAGTCTGTGTACATTCTTATAGACCCATCTTTCTTCTTTAAAAACAAAACTGGTGCACCACAAAGTGATCCACTAGGCCTAATAAATCCTTTTTCTAGAAATTCCTATAACTAAATCTTCAATTCTTTCAATTCCAAATGAGCCATTCTATATGGTTCCTTAGAAATAAGGGTTATACTTGGTGGAACTTCTATGGACAACTCTGCATCCCTCTTGGAGGGAAGACTAGGCAAGTCTTCAGGGAACACATTAGGAAATTCATTCACCACTGGAATCTCTTAAATTTTTACTCTCTCTTCTCGAATTAAGTACTAGGGCTAAAAAAGCTTCACACTGTTTTTTAAGAAATTGCCTAGCTTGCATAGCCATTATCGCATTGGTTAATGGCTTAATTCGAATGCCCTGAACTAAAATTCCTTTACCATTAACATCAATAAGAGTTACATTCTTAGCTCCACAGTCAACAATTGCATGATGTCTAGAAAACCAATCCAAACCCAGTATAATGTAAAACTCTAAAAAAGGTAATTCTATAAGATTAGCAAGAAATTCTTTCCCTTGAATTAAAATATGATACTTTCTATACACTTTTTTAACAATAACTCTAACACCCTAATCCACTAACTATGGATAATCATCAATCATCAACCTTAAACCTAGTAAAGACCAGGAAAAAGTAATAATAATAATAAAACAGGCCATAATTACATGCCACAATAAATTAAATTCAAACTTATAAATAAGAAGGCCTAATATAATTGGCAACAATATAAGGAAATCCTCAGACAACTGCACTTTGCCAGGACCTCTCTTCAAGAGTTGTCTAGCCACTATAGCTATCGATCCACTAGAGCTTATCCTAAAACCTACATGGATAAACAAACCCATGTTAAGCTATAAAGCTTAGTGGGGAACAAACTCTATAGATAACTTCCTTACATGATTCACCTCATTATATACAAGTTCCTATATAACACAAAATAACAAATGAGTCTATTATATTCATCATTTCACAATGAACATTTGGGAAAGTCCCCAAAACTTAGTAAGAATACCATATTTACTAATGTCTAAAGCATTTTGCATAATATCTTCGTTCGAAACTTGTCAAGTTACTAATCATCATCTTTATACTTTCTTCCTTTAAACTAGATTGATTCATACCCTTCTTGATCCTTACTTCAGAATTCGGACATCCAGATTATTGATAGTACAAACTTTAACTTAATGTATTGATCACATGTTTACATAATTTATACATTCAACATTAAATCCATGCACACGAGAGTGCTTATGCCATGTAACAATCATAAAGTTATTGTTAGACATGATTTCTTTATATATCTTTATACAGTTCTCATTTCAGGTTCATACAAGCTTATCCCTTAATGTTATCTTATCATTGTAATTTAAAAATCATACCACATCATATTACATCATGTTTTACACTTTGGTTTATATCATAATCATATATATGCATATATATGTTTAAATGATCATATACATACTAACAGGTTTTCATGTCATTTCAACGAACATGTATTACACATTATGATTAACAGACAAAGTTTCCATACCATATGTAGACCTATCAAACTTTCACATAAATAAAGATCATTATACATACTACAGTTTGCATAACTTTTAATACAATATTATAAGCTTGTGGCCCATTTATTCACTGTGGAACCCATTGGTGGAACTAACTCACACCAATACACACACAAGAACCTTCCTCATAAATAGATGTAAGCTATCATAAACATATAATGCATAATATGGCATTTCATTTCATAGACGTAGTTTATAGCCAACAAGAATTAGGATACAACACCATTGTAGGCCATTCATCATGCTTACATTACCTAAATGGGGCAATCATTGCATGTTTTACTTTATCTTATGTACATTTATCATCTTTCATAGCCTACCTAAGTACTAGTTCAAAAGGGTGGATAACGAGAGCAATGGATACCCGAAGGTATCAAACTATGGATATCCGAAGATATCAAACAATATACCCAAACAGGTCAAATAATAGTTCTAGCAAGGAGCAAACTATGGACCCAAAAGGGTCGAACGATGGTTCCATTAAGGAACAAGATCCAAATGGGGTCAACTATGGCAGGTACAACTATATCCCTTTAGGCATGCCTATTTAATCCACAACTAAACTAAGACCCGTAGGCTGAACCACTTTAAGAACATCCTTGATTTATCATATTATTCTTTACTTAGTACATAATTTGGCTAAAAGCCACAATTTATAAGAGAATGCATATCATTCTTATCATACATCAATGTTGAGCTTTAGGCTCCATTACACATGGATATAGGTCATGTAACCATATAGTTGCATCAACATTATTCATACATATCATAGTAGTTACATGATAATGCAATCATAATAAAGTATTACTTTCATTTATCATTCTCATTATACCTTGTATTATGCGTAAAGCCAATAAGACAATTATAAAAGTGTAGTTCTTGCTATTAAGAGTCTTCATAAGATTATATGCATGTCCATATATATATATGAGCATATAAGGCAACTTGATTCATAGTAACACGTACCCTATAGGTACTCATATCAGATCACATAAGGAGTCGAACTACTCATCATAACATGGTAATATTAATTATAAAACATTGAATTACATAACTTATTGATAATTCTCATTGACGTACCTTATTGCTATTTGTCTTGAGCATCCTTCATATACTATCATAACTCATATCAAAACATAATTATTTAAAGCAATACTCATGCATTTATAATCCAAATAGTAGTAATATGCGCAGGTTCTCTTATAACTTAAGGGTCAACACTTGTCCATAAATAGTCCTTTGATTCACTTCAATGGTCCATTAGATTATGGACAATAAGTTATACACCATAACATAATCACATATAATTCAATCATCTTTACTTGTATTTTTCATCTTGTAACATTTTATACTCAGGTAGGCTATGTGTGATTATTTCATCTTAGTCGTTAGCATACTAATGATGGGTATATGCTAACCATAATATAGTACAGACATGAGTGAACATGTGAGTAGGTTATTACATATAAATGATGATCATTAATTCTTCTTATGACCTTGAGTGTAGTCAAGCTTTTATAGTTTCATAATTTAACATAAATTATGATGTCTCATTTCTTTTAACTTGGACATGTAACCTT
This sequence comes from Excoecaria agallocha, assembly GCA_037975025.1. Taxonomy (NCBI): domain Eukaryota; kingdom Viridiplantae; phylum Streptophyta; class Magnoliopsida; order Malpighiales; family Euphorbiaceae; genus Excoecaria; species Excoecaria agallocha. The sequence goes on along the minus strand of CM075813.1, from coordinate 11,965,596 downwards.
GTACCTATTCTCTTATTATCACTAGACTATGTCCTAGTATTCTCATGTCATTATAGAGGAATATCAATGTGCAATATTTTTAGGCAAAGCCAAATCACATTTGTATAATCATTATAATACAATCAATTACAAGTAAATACTTTTATGTATTCTAATGTTAGTGTTCATTTACTACCTTTATTCTCATATATCATTTCATTTAATCATGCTTAGTATCACCACTTATCTTTATTTTATACTTAAAATGCTTTAAAATTTCTTAAAAAGGTTTTAGACCAAATGTGGTGACACTACAGGGCTTAAAAATCATGTTTAGGTTAAGTAGGAAAGTGTCACAAGTAGTGAGGGGTGTCACTACTCATGAAAGGGAGCAAAATTCATGACTCGTGTACTTGTTCACGAGTAACATATGTCACGAGTCGTGAACAATCATAGGCAGTTTTCTAAGTTCAAATTGTAAATGAAGGCTTTTTTAGTAAAACTAGTCTTCTAAAAACTTCTTAAACTATGTTTCTAGTTTCTAAAACATCAAAAATCATCTTGATATCATTTCTATATTTTCAGATATTTACAAAAAATTGAGCTCTACTCCTAGTGACTAGGCAGCAAACTGTTCTAGAATTCAAACTAAAATATGACCTAGTTAGAGACAGATTTAGAACTTGGTTTCTTCATATGAAATATAGATATGGAAGTCTATTTTCAAATGCAATAAGAATCATTCAATTTTCTTCTATCTAGCTCAATTTAGAAGCAAAATAGTCCAGCTAGGTCTATTAGTCATGAAGAAATGTTTGACTCGTGAAGGGATTTCATGAGTGAAGTAAAGGGATAAGGTTCATGACTCATAAAGAGGTTCACAAGTGAAGAAAAATGGCTATCTTTCATGAATCATGAAGTGGCTTATGAGTGAAGACAAGGGGCTAAATTTCATGACTCGTGAAGGGACTCACGAGTCAAACAAGAATGCAAGACTCGTGAAGGTATTCACGAGTGAGAAACCAAAGAAGAATAGCACATTCACGAGTGACCTAGGGGCAAATGGTGCACAACTCGTGAAGGTATTCACGAGTTGGACACGACTCGTGAAGAAATTCATAACTCAGATTTGGCACTCATAAGGAAAATAGATCCGATCTCAGTTCTTCAAAACTCATCTTAAAACTCCCGATGAAAAACCTAGAAAACAAAACCCTAAATTTCTATAGATCCTTTTATAACTAACAAAAACCATCCTCCCATACATAAAATCAACATAATAGTTCCATACCTTAATAAAGCTTCAAATCTAACTCATTTACTCATGATTCATTTTTCTCTTTCACTTGATTTGTCTGCTTCTTTCTTCTCCTTACACATGGTGACAACAACATAATCTTGTAATCCCTCATCACTAGAAATCATAAATTAAAAAGGAAGATAAAGAAGAGATCTTCAAGGGAAAACATTACCTTTCATGTTAACTGACAAACCCTAGCATCCTTCTCCAAATCGTGACCATAGACAGCGAGAGTGAGAGAGAGAGAGATCCCTCAAAAGGCCGATCTCCATCTCTCCTAAAAACCCTAATTTATAGTGGGATAAATATCTCACCAAGAGAAATTCCCACTATACCCTTATACATAATTAAACCTCCATTATTTCAATTTCTTTCAACTTAACCCCAAGACTTTCTAATTCACTTCAATTATATCTTTTTCTTTAATTATAATTTAACTTAACTCATATACTTACATGATGAAATTACCAAAATACCCCTCTTGGGAATTAACCTTAATAATTGCAAAATAATCTAATTTTGCCTTAATTAACGATGATCCTCATTAATTAACAATAATCTGATTAGGGTCATGATTAGGTCCTTACAATAACATTATGACCCAATGGGTTGGTCACATAAATATCAATTATATCATTTTCTTTAATTATAATTTAACTTAACTCATATACTTACATGCTAAAATTACCAAAATACCCCTCTTGGGAATTAACCTCAATAATTGCAAAATAATCTAATTTTGCCTTAATTAACGATGATCCTCATTAATTAACAATAATCCAATTAGGTTCATGATTAGGTCCTTACAATAACATTATGACCCAATGGGTTGATCACATAAATATCAATTATATCCTTTTCTTTAATTATAATTTAACTTAACTCATATACTTACATGTTGAAATTACCAAAATACCCCTCTTGCGAATTAACCTCAATAATTGCAAAATAATCTAATTTTGCCTTAATTAACGATGATCCTCATTAATTAACAATAGTTCGATTAGGGTCATGATTAGGTCTTTACAATAACATTATGATCCAATGGGTTGGTCACATAAATATCAAAATCCAATTCATGTACAATACTCATATTTCTACCCATGTCCCTATTACAAATATAATAATGAGTAGAACTAGGATTAATGAGTGTATGCATATCAGAATCAAAGAGTGAAAAATACTAGCTATAACCTCTAGAGCATTTTGATCCTCTCTAGCTTTCATTGCATAAGCCCTTCTAGGAAAAGTTAGAGCTATGGATCTATCAACTGATTAGATATGTTTTCGAATTGGGATCTATGATGATTTGATCCCCCATATCCCCTACCTTTACCTCTACCAGAAGAGGATGCATTAGATGCTCCTTTACTACTATACTATCTAAAGCCTTGATCCCTCTTCAAGGGATAATTAGCCATAAAATGGTATGTACCACCACGTCTGAAATATGCTTTAGCCAATTTTCTGTAATTACCCCAATGATGCTTAGAAAAAAAAGAATATTTTGGTGCTTGACCCCGCTCTATCTTCCCATAGCTTCTCTTTCAGACTTGGACATTTTAAAAGATTATTATTTTCAATCTTTTTTTGTAGAACTGTAGCTAGACTCAGCTGGTTGATTCCTCTGAGCTCCTCTAACTCTCTTTCCAGTGGAAAATGCACCTCTGGACTAACTTCTTTTTTATTCTCTTTCTTTTTTAGCTATCTCATTCTTTTCCATCTGCAAAGCTACTATAAAAAGTTGATGAAAATTCACCACATGTAGAGATGTAGGTCCTCTTAACTTCTCTATAAATCAGTTATCTAAACTCTATACTTAAAAGCCTCAGTTAGGATCTCATCAGGAGCATACTTGGATAGGTGACTGAATTCTTTCTCATATTTAGCAACAGACATAACTCTCTATCTTAAGTTCAAAAATTGCTTTAGCTTATCTTACTTAAATGCCTCGATAACACACTTTTTTTCTGAATACAATCCTAAAAAATTCCAATGTAAGGGGATTTGGTAACTGCGGTTGCTTTAAAATAAATTTCCACCAGTCATAGGCTACTCCTTGAGGTAAGGAAACAACATAAGAAACCTTGTGAGTTATTGAACAATTAATTTCATCAAAGATTCTCTCTAGCTTTTCCAAGCAAATTTTAGCTTCATTTGACTGCTGTATATTAGTGCCTAAGAATTTAATTGCACCATGCTTCCTAATTTTAGAAATTGGAGCTTTAGGCATTGTCATCCTTTGAAGTATTTGAGCCATATCCTGAGACATTTTTAGCAATGATTCTCCAGGAATAGCTGTAGAAATCACATTCTAAATAGATGATAAAGATCTTGGATTAGTAGGATTCATTCTAGTTGGCCTATTACTTTCAGCTGATTCCTTAATAGTATCTCCAGAATTCTCCAAATATAACCTATAAGAAAAATAGGAATTTCTACATTATGCCAACAAAACTTTATACAACATTATAGAATCATAGGTTTTTATTTCCCATAAAAGGCTAAACTTAGGCTCTGATACCAAAATTGTTACACCTTCATACAATTAACTTGTTAACTATATCCAATTAGTCATATTCATCATTCTTTCTATCACTACCATGCTTGATGTTATTAATCAAAAGATCATTATGTTACAATTACTCATATCATGCTATGTCATATATATTCATATGGGTGTTACTTTAACTATTTGCATGCTTATCTCATCTTTAGCATCATGCATACCATATTATATATGTGCTACTTTAGTTTCTACGTGCATGCATATACTTGTTTTTTCATATGGTGAGTTGGTTACAATTCTATGTACACATATTTAAATACATCCTTATATGTCTAATAAACATAATACAAAATATTTCAAAATACTATTACAAAATCTCCCTACATCAACTCTTATCAATCTTGTGTTAGCATTTCCCAATGTAGAGGACATTCATAAGAAAATGTCTTATCTACAAACCTATATGGATAAAATAATATGTGCTAAGATATAAAGCTTAATGGAGAAACCATTCATGATGGATGACCACTCACAGCGATCATCAACATATTAAATCAACATGAATTAAATGCAGCATACCATATAAATATCAATGATAACAAATATATAATCCTAGCAACATCTCAAACATATAGGCATTAAGGCAACTAAGAAAAACAACTATCCCAATATACATAATTCATATGGTTGATTAATATACTCTGAAAATTTAAGCTTGAGATACAATTTATATAGTTAGAACCAATCATATAGTACAATAATAACATTTGATCAAATTATGCTTTAATTCAAATAATATAGTCATTACTATAATTTGAATTTTTAGCTTGCTTAGGTTTTAAATGTGGATAACGGGGATGGTAGATACACTTAGGTATCAAAATGGTGGATATCCGAAGATATCAAATCGATAGACCTAAACGAGGCCATAACATACTTTAGATCGGTTAAGCAACCCAAATGGGGTCAGCTAATGATCCAAACGGGATCAACTATACTCTAAACCCATCTGGGCCAAATGGTGGTTGTTGTAATTATCCCTATAGGCACCTATCTATCCACAATAAAACTCTACTAGCAGGCAATACTATGATCTAACTCAATTTGTATAGCAAGCTTGTATTTATTTTATTAACTAGTACATGCTTATAATCATGTCATTGATATACAATCTCTAATACATAAGTATGTATACACAACTCATAGCACAATTTAAACAATTTGCTCATATAAGTAATCAATGAAAAGTCATACCATCTCCAATGTATATAGATGTATACACAATCTCATTTATCAATGCAATCATGTACTTTACTAAATGATTGTGACTAATCTTTTGGCATAAAACATATAGGCATGACAATCATCATATAATGCTATATTTATGTTATCTCAAATAGGTAAATAATAACTTACCTTAGCTTGCAATCACTATACATATGCTTTATCATATAGTCATGTGATATCAAAAGACACATAGTCTCTAGCATGTAACATATATTCTCTATCTCAAAAAACCTTATGATCAATTTGTAAATGAGCTTTTATATCCCGATAGTCATATATTTATATAAATTGAAGTTTTAACGTATAAATATGTCATACAAATATAAAATATAAGCATGATTATGTTATGCCTATAAGGTGAATAATAACATACATTTATCATAAATATGCTTCAATAAGTAATGATACTTATAGTTTCTATCTTACATTGTTTCATATATTCCATGAACTTATCCCTCTCTATGTATTATTTTTATATTATAAATGTACTTAATATACTTAAGATCATTTCTGCATAGAGATAAGAAAAAAAGTTCTAAAGATGCTTAAATTCATTTAAGTGCTAAAAACATGTCCCAAAATTGTATACAAAAATTGTGGTAAATTCTAGCAATAATTCTACATTAAGATGGATTTTCAAGATTATCTTTAAAGCTATTTTTGACCTACTAAAAGCTGTTTATAGTTAAAGTGATATTTTACTAAAATTATCCAATACATTTCTAGCTTTAGAAATATTAAAAATCACATCAATAGCATTTTTAAATGTAAAGATATTGCAAAAACATGAAGAACTATTCTTGAAAAAAGTGCTGCCAATAATTCTAGATTCAACCCATAATTTGACATATTTAGAATTAGAAATAAACTATGAATTATATAAATTGTACACATATAAGTCTATTTTTTCACCAAAAATTTGACTCATAGAATTTTGACCTATATACAACAACCTATGCACAAAACACTCCAAACTATATGCTATAATAGACTACAGTTCAGTTCCAAATTCAATTAAAAATTATGACTATTTACAGGTAAAACCAAGTTTAGCTTCCCTCTACAAAGTTGTAGATAAATGAATTAGGATTAATTACTAAGTCAAATCAAGTCAATTGAAGTTTTGTAGCTCGAGATATACAAAAAGTATAGAAGTTGGTTCCAATAACTCTTTACATGCATTGTCTCTCACAACTCCTATCTTAAAGAAAACAATTAAACTTCATTCTCTTAGTTTCATTCACTCATGCCATAATCCACATCTTTACTAAAATTTCAATAACTTGATTACATTAAAAACTAACGCAAAAACACCCATTCCCATACCTTGGTCGAATCACCAAATCTAAGCTTCAATCTTAAAGTACGTCTTTCCTTTTGTTCTTTTTACTATTCCGTTCTCCAATTACAAAAATCCATTCTTATACTCATTTATTTTCAGCATTCATCCTCTATCAAAATACTATGCAATGTGAGAATGAAAAAGATGAAAAGATGGAAAAATTTTTGAACCATTATCTTTTAAGAAAAATTCCTCAATCAACAACATGTACTAAAGTTTCGTGTGAATTAAAGAAAGAGGCCATGTAAGATCCTTAGATGAAAAGAGAGAGAGGAGGAAGAATTTGAAATCTAGAAATTCTTCAAAAGATGCCATCTGATATACCATTTTCCCATAAAAATCTCAATTTCTCTCTCTCGCATGCAAGAGCTCAAAGTTTTTTAAGTGTATGTAAAAGTCTCTTTTTGATCCTTCATTAATTTGCCTGTCATACATTAACTCTTCTTAATTCTTCTTATAATAAATCATTCCCCATTTATTTAATATTTATAATTAGCCCTAAATTCTTATCTCAACTTTTAAAATTGACCCCACATAAATTACCTTTAAAAATTTACCCCCAACTTATTTTCTATATCTCAATTAAACCCTTGAATAATTTTTATGCCAAATAATGTAATTTAATTCATATATTAAAATAAAATTGTCACTAGTCCCATAACTCATATCAAAAATTCATTTAATTTAATTTTAATTAAATGTAATCCTAGCAAAACATGCATTTTTTACTAGGATCATAATTGAGGCTTTATAGGAAAATCTTGTGTTGGAGTTTGTTTGGAGTTGTAGAGATTGCTATGTGATTTTAGAAGTGTAAAAAAAGAATTATTTTGTAGGAAGATAGGAAATATTATGGGGAGATTCTGCCAAAATTTTTTAAAAAATGGATAGTAATAAAAAGTAATAAGTTGAATATTTTTAAAATTATAATGGAGTTTATCTTATATATAGGGTGTTACATTATTGCTTTTGCTATATGATTCATATAGATAAGAACACATGCATAAACTAGGAATGAGCATACAATTAACCAATCAAGCAAAACCTATGGTATGCTTAAGGCAGTAATGGCAGCACTTCATGTAATAAGGACTTCTTTTGTTGTCCTCATCATGACACTTTTACCAAGATGCTCTGTTGACAGTAAAACACTATAAGGAAGAACTACCTTTCAGTGCCTAGAAGTTTATTCTTAATGAATGGGACAAATGAAATCTCGTATGGATTGACAGGTGTAAATTTTCACTACTTAAACTAGATGAAGTAGAAATACTTTCAGGGTGTTTCTACATACCACATGTAAAAAAAATGAAAAATGAAGAAGAAGAAGAAGAAAAAAATGCCATTATAGATGAAAACTATAATTGGCTCTTTAAGCAAAAGTTTGGCCAAGGGACAAGGTAAAATCCTTGAAATAAGTAGTCTGTCCTATAAAAATTAAACATATATAAAAAGCTACCGAAGTGAGTTGGGTCTGTTTCAAGCAAAAATTAAGCATGAGGTTATTTGAAAATCCCCAGAATGACTTATTTTCCATGTAAAAAGCTAGTGTGAAAATCCATAGGGGCGCACTACATTTAACTAATGATTAAAGGCATTTGAAGAAATAAAGGGTTGCTAGTAAAGAGGGTTCCTAAAATAACTTCCTTTCAGATGGATAGTTCACAATTCAAGATGTAAGGTAGAGTCTTGTGGGTAAAAGGGAAGCATTATTGATAGATACCTTTAAAACAGAGGGTATAATTCTTAATAAATAAAGTGAAAATGTGTAACCATGGGTTCTAGTAACATAAAACTATCAAGAAAAGCATTCAATGGACTAATCTTTTTAAGAAACCACAGGACAAAGAGCAAAGGCTAGGATTGAACTTTTATATGTTCTTAGGGGCATCAGATGGTATATGCAATCTATGGAGGCTCAATTTATCTTTAGCTAGAGCATGAAAGTAATGAACTATTCCCTTAAAAATAATAAGAGAACTTAAAAAGAAGACAAGGTAAAAAAACTAAGGAAATGGTGCCTAAAGAAAGCTTACCTATAATTCACTTGAAAATGGAGTTCTAAAGGTTATTAAAAGGACAACATCCAAATCATAATCACCACTAGATCCTGTAATCACTTAGGACTTGGTCTACTCATTTTTGCATACATATAATTATCCCATAAATTTCTTACATGTGCAGGTTTTGCAAATGTCTTTGCACATATAATCTTGCAAATGCTTTTATGCACATAATTCTTTGCACACATTATATAACCATAGTCTTTTTGCATGTATGCCATGCATATAGTCCTCTATCTATAGTCCACATACATAACCCCTTGTGTGTGTTTCATGTACATAATTTTTTGCATACACATATAATTCCTCCTACACACACCATCTTTTATACATATTATTATATACATTACCTTAGAGGGAAAAACCCGAAAAGACTCTATAAGCAAGGATTGATCGAAATGCAAACTTAACTCATGCATTGCATCCCCATGGACATCAGACAATTAAACTAAGATAAGAATCCTTATGTAGTAGAAATCATGACAATCCATGAAAAGGTACACCTCAAAGATCGTGACCATCCACACACATCTTGTTAGGGGCAATCAAGCAACATTCTTTATGTAAATTATAAAATTCTCAAAAACTCATAAATTAAAATACCAAAAATACACAAAAAATTCAGGGCCATAAAATGCATCCTAAAAACTAAAAATATAATAAATATAAAAATTTAAAATACAATCAAAATGTAAAAATTCTAGAAATTTGAAAACCCAAAAACACACCAAATCTAAAAAGGAAAAAACAAAAAAACAAAAGCAAAAAAAAAAAGATAAAGGTTAACAAACAACAAAAATTCAAAACAAAAAAGAAACCCTCCCAAGTGAAGGCACAACTGCAAATAGAGAGGTTTACCATAAATCTTGGCATGGCCATAAGTAACGGAGTTTTCCATAAATCCTTTCTACAGGTGCTAAATCCTTTCTACAGGTGATGAACCCTTTCTACAGGTGCTAAATCCTTTCTATAGGCGATGAATCCTTTCTCTAGGTGTTAAATCCTTACTACATGTGCTAAATCATTGCTATAGGCAATCAAATTCTTTCTACAAATGATAAATCCTTTCTACAGGTGCTAAATCCCTTTCTACAGATGATAAAGTCTTTTCTACAAGTGATGAAATCCTTTCAACCATTCTAAATTTCTTTTAACGAAAATCAAATGTGTTTAATCCTTTCTATAAGTGATTGGATTCTTTTTACATATGATAAATCCTTTCTAAAAATGTTAGTCCTTTCTATAAAAGCATATTTTACATGGCTTCTACATGGTTGCCACTATTCCCTTGAGTTTGCATGCATGCATGCATGCTTTGGCTACTTTTGTATGTTCATGCCTTTCATTTTCTTTTGTTTTACTTTCTTCATCTGAGGCAATGAACCTTGTATTTCTATTTTCATTCCTTTATTTATTATTTTGCATATATATATATATATATATATTTCATATTTGCCATAGTAATTATTTTTTATTTTCTATTTACATAAAATGTCTCACGATATTATTTATTGTATTTTGTCAATATTATTTTAATTATATTTATTTATTTGATTGTGGTATTTGTTGTTTTCCACTTTTGTTTTGCAATGATGCATGAATTTCCATTTTCATGCATATTTACATCATTATATTAATTTGGTATTTTAGGATTATTATTTGTCGTCTGCACCAATTTTTGTTATTTATTAATATTTATGTTATTATTATTATTATTATTATTATAGTGCTATTATTATTGCTGACATTATCACAATTATTATTTCTCTTATTATTATATATATTATAATTTATATCCTTAATGTTTTATTTACTATGTCTATGTTTACATATATATTTATCTATATATATCAAATTTATCCATTTATTTATTATTATTGCATATACTCTAAGTAGTATAAATATACATGTAACACCCCTATACCTAATAGAAGGATATAATAGTACATCTACCTAATCAATCTCATCTCATTAAATAGACTCCTTTGAATTAGATTAAACATAATTAAATCAAATTTCTAGGTTATTATCTCATCTCATTAAATAGTCTCATTTGAATTAGATTAAACATAATTAAATCAAATTTCTAGGTTATTTACATCTATATTCACCATGCTTTCTGCATTATTAAAATTTCCTTTCTTAATTCTACAAACCATTCTCCATATCATAAGATATAGGTAAATAGACATAATGTATCAAAATATTCATAACATATTTACATTACATGTTTATTTATACATATTACATTTCTTTTACACTAAACATTACAAAAATTGTCCAAAAATCAAACTTGAGCTGACTCCTAGTCACTTGTAGATGTTAATTTGAAAACTCGACACTTCTACTCTACACCTCTACATCTACATGGGAAGAACACCTATGTTGAGCAATGACTGTTGGGAATTAATCGGTTACATACATCACATGTATAAGAAAAATTAAAAATTTTTAACCAATATATCTGATCTTGGCATGGATATACAATATAAATATTAATGATAATAAGAAAAATCACCTTTGATTTTTGTTAAACAATTGATTTTCCTTCTCACCAGGTTGTCGCAAACCACAGTGTCTAAAATTGAACACCTCCAATCGTAATCCACACTAGAAAAGGATCAAATGAAACGAGAACTATTAGAAAAAAAAGGTGGCCAAAATTCCTTAATGCTAGAAAGGAGAGAGAGTGGCAGCTCAGATTAGAGAAGAAGAGAGAAGTTCTTTTCTTATGAAACTCACTTAACCCTAATTCCGTTTATCTTTGATTTTTATAGTTAGGTTAAAAATCCAACATCATAAATTGGATTGGGCTTTTTAAAATTACTGGAGAAATATTAATTAGGCTTCTGCAAATATTATTAATTTATGTGGACTTATTTAAATCCAATTTAAGTCCTTTCATAAAGGACTATGCATATAACCCATAAACTAGGCCCTTTATGCATATACTTGGATTTAATCATCCAAATCAATTCTCAATCCATCCAAATTAAATATATAGGCTCCATAACACTTATGAAATATATTTAATTTATTTTAGTCCAAGAATTAGGCCTATAAGGCCTTCTATTTGGAGTTAGTGTGGAACCCATCCTTTGTGGGTTTTTGCGCCAAAACTAATTCTTTAGGCCTCATATATTTCTCTAATAGATCTATTACTTATTATATCAGCCCTATAACACTTATAGTCCAATAATTATTAATTATGAACTATAATATTTCAATTAGGTCCATTTTGCAGAACATTTATAAAAGTTCTGCGAACATCTCTACTTGAGCATAATTAATTAAACTCTTTAATTAATTATTCACTTATTCATTTCTCTTCTTCCATAATAATATCAAATATTATTATCATTCTCATTTTACTATTTTATCCTTTTATTATGTATGTGTGTGACCTATTGGATTCCTGTCCATATTGGCAGTATAATATGTAATTATAAGTTCTATTCAAAACTCATATGATTTAAACTTCTTTAAATCATTTTATCAATCCCTTATTGATATCTATGATACACTATTATACAAATCATGAGCGTCCTCTAGCTAGGCATCATGACTACCCAAATGTCAGAAAAGTCAAGTGGTTTGACTATACCTTTCCATAGAAACAGTTACCATGCAATTAGTCCTTTCACCACTCTTATCTCAATTAGATTATGAGTATGGATTTCTATCAATTCATATAAATCTAATTATATATGTTCTATTAATTTTACCATTATTTCCAAAATTTCCTTTATGGATCCCTATCCATCTTGGCATATTTTTCTGGCCAGAGATTCTCTGAACAAGGAAATTATAGAATTATATGAGATAAATTCCCTTAATAAATCTGGGATGGTGAATCCTTTATCGATTACTCAACTATCTTCAAGTAGGTCATGATATACCCAACCTCCTAACTATGTTCACCCCCGGTTGGAAGTAATTAGTTATGAAGTCAAAGTATATCACTTGCTACTTAAGATAACCTTGGTGATCTCAAGTCTAAGGATACTTGCACAACCACTATGAGGAGATTCCTCACTGACATGTATCTCCAATGAAATTGTTCTTCTAACAAGCATCCGTATGTTAGCTTTGATCATCTTCCATAATCACAATGATGAGAACCACTGCTTGAACTATTCAAGAAGCAGAACATTTGCTAGTCTATTCGAATTAACAATATCCTATCTTGGTAATTCTATGATTAGGGATATTTAGATATTATCACATTTTCGTGTAATAGACATCTCATATCATGAACACTTTCATGATTGCCTTTGCACTGTGTTTATAATATCTAGGATTTTATTTATTAATTTAAGATATACAAACTCATGTATTTAAACATAGCATTAATAAATGAATGATGCCTTTTATTAAGAATATGAATTTATATATATGAAATACATTCCTTTTACATGGGCTCTAAGGCATACTCTCTAACAATCTCCCACTTCGACTAGAGCCAATCACTCATATTTCTTAAATCCATGTTATTTATATGGTGATCGTGCTTTATCTGTGAAAGTGCTTTAGTGAGGGGATCCGCCACATTATCATCTATGGGGACCCTTTCTATTTTTACATCATTTCTAGCTACTATTTCCCTTATGAGATGGTAGCATCTAAGAACATGCTTGTATCGTTGATGAGACCGTGGTTCCTTTGCTTATGCAATGGCTCCATTGTTGTCACAATATAAATGAATTGGATCAATAATGCTAGGCACCACTCCTAGTTTAGATATGACCTTTTTGATCGATAATGTTTCTTTAGCTACCTTCAAAGTAGCATTGTACTCATCTTTTATCATGGAATTAGCAGTTTTTTCTTGTTTGGAACTCTTCTAACTAACCAGTCCTCATTCCATTATGAACACAAAACCAGACTGTGATTTACAATCATCTTTGTTAGATTGGAAGCTGGCATCAGTATATTCATTTACTTCCAAACTGCCCTATCCATATACGAAAAATACATCCTTAGTTCTTCCTAAGTACTTAAGGATATTCTTGACAGCTGCCCAGTATTTCTCTTCAAAATTAGATTGGAATCTGCTTGTAACACTCAAAGTAAATGCTACATCTGGACGGATACATAACATAGCATACATGATAGAACCAATTGCAGATGCATATGGTGTTCTATTCATGATCTCTTTATCCTCTAGTATCTGTGGATACATAGACTTAGAAAGGTGTTTCCCATGCACTATGGGTATAAATCCTTTCTTAGAAAGATCCATATTGAACCTCTTCAATACTTTATCTATATATGTACTTTGAGAAAGACCTAGCAACCTATTGGATCTATCTCTATAAATCCTTATTCCTAGAATGTAGGATGCTTCTCCAAGGTCTTTCATGGAGAATTTCTTGGATAACCATATTTTAATATATTGGAGAAGAGAAATGTCATTTCCCATGATCAATATGTCATCTATTGGGAATTATGGGTTACATGCATCTCATACATAAGCGAAATTTAAAATTTTTAACCAAGAAATCTGATCTTGCCATGAATTTACAATATACATATTAATGAGAATAAAAAAAATCACCTTTGATTTTTGTTGAACAGTTAATTTTCCTTCTCACCGGGTTGTCGCAAACCATAGTGTCCAAAATCGAACACCTCCAATGAGTAATCCACACAAGAGAATGATAGAATAAACCAACAATTGGAAGAAATAAGGGCTGGCCAAAAACCCTAGATGCCAGCTAGGGAAGGTGGCGGCTAAGGCTTTTTGAGTGAGAGAAAAACTTTTCTCTTATTTGTTCACACTTAGCCCTAATACCATATCACTTGGATTTTTACAGTTAGGTTAATAATCCAACTTCATAATAGGATTGGACTCTTTAAAATTTATGTAGAAATATTAATTGGGCTTTTGGAATTATTAATAATTTATTTGGGCTTAATTAAATCCAATTTAAGCCCTTTCACAAAAGACTATGCATAAAACCCACAAACTAGGCCCTTTGTGCATATACTTGGATTTAATTACCCACATGAATTTCAAATCCAACCAAATTAAATATGTAGGCTCCATAACACTTATGAAATATATTTAATTTATTTTGGTTCAACAATTAGGCCTCTAAGGCCTTTTATTTGTAGTTGGTGTGTAACCCTTTCTCTGGAGGGTTTCTACGCCAACTTCACTTCTTTGGGCCTCTTTAATTCCTCCAATGGATCTATTAATTATTATATCAGCCATATAATACTTATAGTTCAATAATAATTAATTATGAAATACATTATTTCAATTAGGTCCATTTTTACAGAACATTTCAAAAAAGTTATGCGAACAATTTTACTTGATCATAATTAATTAAACTCTTTAATTAATTATTCTCTTATTCACTTCTCTATCCCCATAATAATATCAAATGTTATTATCCTTGTCATTTTACCATTTTATCCTTTTCTTTATATGTGTGTGACCTATTAGATTCCTGTCCATGTTGGCAGTATAATATGTAATTGTGAGTTCTATTCAAAACTCATATGATTTAAACTCCTTTAAATAATTTTATCAATCCCTATTGATATTTATGATACATTATTATACAAATCATGAGCAGCCTCTAGCAAGACATCATGAATACCAAAATATCAGGAAAGTCAAGTGATTTGACTATACCCTTCTATAGAACAGTTACCGTGCAAGTACTCCTTTCACCATTCTTATCTCAATAAGATTCTGAGTATGGATTTTTTTCAACTCATATAAATCTAATTATGTATGTTCTATTAATTTAACCATTGTTCTCAAAATGCCCTTCATGGATCTCTATCCATCTTGGCATATTACTCTAGCCAAAGATTCTCTGAACAAGGCAATTATAGAATCATGCGAGATAACTTCCCTTATTAAATCTGCGATGGTGAATCCTTTGTCAATCACTCAACTATCTTTAATTAGGTCATGATATACCCAATCTCCTAACTATGTTCACTCCTAATTGGAAGTAATCAGTTATGGAGTCAAAATATACCACTTACTACTTAAGATAACTTTGGTGATCTCAAGTCTAAGGATACTTGCACAACCACTATGAAGAGATTCCTCACTGACATAGATTTAATATCCATGTGAGGATTTTCATTGTAGTTCTCCAATAAACTTGTTCTTCTAACAAGCATCCATATGTTAGCTTTGATTATCTTCCATAATCACAGTTATGAGAACCATTGCTTGAACCATTCAAGAAGCATAACATGTGCTAGTCTGTCCGAATTAACAATGTCCTATCTTGTTAATTCTATGACTAGGGATATTTAGATATTAACATATTTGCATGCAATAGACACCTCATATCATGAACACTTTCATGATTTCCTTTTCACCGGGTTTATAATATCAAGGACTTCATTTATTAATTTAAGATTTACAAACTCATGTATTTAAACATAGCATTAATAAATGAATAATGCCTTTTATTAAGAATATAAATTCATACATATGAAATTCATCCCTTTTACATGGGCTCTAGGGCATACTCTCTAACATCATCCATATATAAAACTAGAAAGACAATTGCACTCCCACTGACCCTTTTATACACACAAAGTTCATCTTCATTTTATGAGAAACTAAACTCTTTTATTGTCTCATTGAATCATATGTTCCAGCTCCTAGAGGCTTGCTTCAATATATAAATGGATCTTTGAAGTTTGCATACATTTTCTCCATTTCCTGATGTTAACCCTTCTGGTTATGTCATATACACATCCTCAGTCAGATTTTCATTTAGAAAAGCTGTTTTCACATCCATTTGCCAAATCTCATAATCATAATGAGCTGCAATGGCTAAAAGTATTCTTATTGACTTAAGCATCGCTACAGGAGAAAAGGTTTCATCATAGTCAATTCCTTCTCTTTGACGATAGCCTCTTGATATTAAGTGAGCTTTATAGGTAACTATATTACCTTCCATGTCAGTCTTCTTTTTAAAGACCTATTTGCACCCTATGGGTTTTATCCCTTCAGGTGATTGAGCTAAAGTCCATACTTTGTTCTCATACATGGAGTCAATTTCACACTATATAGCCTTAAGCCATAAATCACATTCTGAACTATTCAAAACTTCTTGATAGCTTGTAGGCTCATTGTCCTTTACTACAGTTATGCCTCTATCTGAATCAATGTGAAATCCATATCTCACATGGATAGAATGAATCGTAGTAGATCTTTTAGGATTTTATGTATAATTAGGTTCAACTATAATCTCATCATTATGAAATTCAGTCTTGGGTTCAATCGGTTGATCTACTTTTATTTGTTGGTATCGAACTTCACCAATTTCAATTTTACTCCTATTGTCCTCTCGTAATAGAAACACTCTTTCTAAGAAGATAATATGCCTTGAAACAAACACCTTTTGTCCTAAGGAATGGTAGAAATAATATCCAAACATTTCTTTTAGATATCCCACAAATAAACATTTGTCAGACTTAACATCTAGTTTGTCTGACATTGTCCTCTTTACATAAGCAGGACAACCCCATACTTTCATGAAAGAAAATGTGGGTTTTTTGTTATTCCATATCTCATATGGAGTAACATCAACTGATTTACTAGGAACTCTGTTTAACACATAAACAGTGGTTTCTAATGCATATCCCCAAAAGGACTTAGGCAAGTCTGCTTGGCTCATCATGGATCGAACCATATCTAATAGTGTTTGATTTTTCCTTTCAGATACACCATTATGTTGTGGTGTATATGGTGGAGTCCATTGAGATAAAATTCCATTATCTCTAAGATAATCTTGAAATTCTTGGCTTAAGTATTCTCCACCTTGATCTGATTTAAGTGTCTTAATACTCTTGCCGAGTTGCTTCTCTACTTCATTTTTGAATCCTTTAAACTTTTCAAATGCTTCTGATTTATACTTCATTAGATTGATATATCCAAACCTGGAGTAATCATATATGAAAGTAATGAAGTATGAGTAACCTCCTCTGGCATGTGTAGTCAGTGGACCACATACATCTGAATGTATTAATTCCAAAACCATTCTAGCTCATTCTCTTTTACCAATAAAGGGAGCTTTTGTCATTTTTCCTAATAAAAAAGATTCACGTATATCAAATGATTCATAATCAAATGATCTCAAATCACCTGACTTGTGTAGTTTGGTTATGCATTTCTCATTTATATAGCCTAAACGACAATGCCATAAATATAAGGTATTTAGATTATTTTGTTTCATTCTTTTGGTATCCATATTATTCACTTCTTTAACTAAATCAAGAACAAATATACCATTCTCAATGATAGCTTTAGCATAAAATATATTGTTCTTAAAAATGTAACAACATTTGTCCTTTAAAGAAATGTCATAATCGTTCAATAAACAACTAAAAGAAATAATACTTTTAGATAATGCTAGAACATAATAACAATTATTTAACTCCAGTATTAATCCACTTGGAAGAGGCAAATGATAAGTCCCACAACTGTTGTAGGGATGTTTTATCCAGTAGCTGACTGTAGACATATTTTGGCCTTTCCAACTCTTATACTGCTTTTAAGCCCCTGTAGATTATTACACAAATGAGATCCACATCAGGTATCTAATATCCAAGAATGTTTTGAAGCAATAGAATAAGTATTTATTTCAATCATATGAATACCTAAAGTAGAAGCATCAGCTTGCTTCTTCTCCTTAAGAGAATCTAGATAGGCCTTACAATTACGCTTCCAAAGACCATCTTTTCTACAATGGAAGCAAGTTCCTTTGGGATTCTCCTTCTTGGCAACCTTCTTCTTGGAAACCCCACCATGCTTAGGCTATGTCTTGGTAATCTTCTTTTTCTTCTTTTACTTCTTGCCTTTAGCAGCAGTGACAACCATGAAACTTTTTGAATCCTTCTTGAAGGATCCATCAGCTGTTTTGAGCATATTAATTAACAAAGGAATGGTTA
Source organism: Excoecaria agallocha (assembly GCA_037975025.1). Lineage (NCBI taxonomy): Eukaryota > Viridiplantae > Streptophyta > Magnoliopsida > Malpighiales > Euphorbiaceae > Excoecaria > Excoecaria agallocha. The sequence goes on along the minus strand of CM075813.1, from coordinate 11,947,183 downwards.
CTTAGATCTTGTTCATGTTAAAGTTACGCAAGAAAGGTGTAAAACTTGGAGCCAATAAGTACAAGATTAAATCTATGTATAGATCATTATCTATCACATAGCCAAGTTCACTGAAATGCTCAATATATCCATACATCTTCCATGCATGATTTGCAATTGAAGTGCCTTCCACTATTTTACAGCTAAATAGAGCTCGAGCAATCTCATATTACTCAGTTCTAGCTTGAGAAGAATAAAGCTCCTCTAGATGCAAAATGATGGTTCTAGCATCCATCATCTCATATTATTTCTAAACCTCTGAGGACATAGCACCCAGCATCAGACATGCCACTGCTTCACTATCCTTCATGTATATTCGATAAATGCCCTTAATCTCATCAATGGCATCATCTGATGTAAGTAGTGGTGGATATTTATCCAAGATATAATGGATCTTTTCAGCTCTGAGAATAATTCTCACTTATCTAATCTAGTCAGAATAATTGTTACCAACCAGCTTGTTATCCAAGATTGATTGTATGTTTATGTTTGATATGCTCATGATGATGACCTTGTTGGATTTTAACAGTTACATGCATCACATACATGAGCGGAATTTTAATTTTTTTTAACCATTAGATATGATCTTGCCATGAATACATAATATAACTATATGAGAATAAGAAAAATCACCTTTGATTTTTGTTGAACAGTTGATTTTACTTCGCACCGGGTTGTCGCAAACCACAGTGTCCAAAATCGAACACCTCCAATGAGTAATCCACACTAGAGAGGGGTAAATTGAACCAAAAAATTGGTGTTCAACTAGGGCTGGCCGAAATTCCCAAGAGCTAGCTTAGGAGTTGGCGCAAAAAGGGAGAGAGATTAAGAGAAAAGACTTTCCTTTTGTTTTAATCACTTAACCCTCATTCTCATTAGTTGGCCTTTTATAGTTAGGTTAAAATTCCAACTCCTTAATGAGATTGGGCTCTTTAAAATTGCTGGAGAATTATTAATTGGGCCTCTGGAATTAATTATAATCATTTGGGCTTAATTAAATCCAAATTAAATCTTTTCATAAAAGACCATGCACAAAATCCACAAACTAGGCCCTTTGTGCATCTAATTGGATTTAAATACCCAAATGGATTCCAAATCCAACCAAATTAAATATGTGAGTTCCATAACACTTATGTAACATATATAAATTAATTTGGTCCAAGAAAAATCCCACCAAGCCCTTCTGTATGGAGTTGGCGTGTAGCCCTCATCTGGAGGGCTTCCTCCAACTTCTTCATTCCTTTGGCCCTTTATAATTTCTCCAATGGTCCTATTAATTTTTATATCAGTCCTATAACACTTATAGTAGTCTTATAACACTTATAAGACAATAATAATAAAACATGAAATACATTATTTCATTTAGGTCCAATTTACAGAATATTTCTCAAAAGTTTCGCAGACAATTTTATTTGATCATAATTAATTAAACTCTTTAATTAATTATTATCATATTCTCCTCTCTACCTTTATAATAATATCAAATATTATTATCCTTGTCATTTCACCATTTTACCCTTTTCTCTATATGTGTGTGACCTATTGGGTTCCTGTCCATGTTGGCAGCATAATATGTAATTGTGAGTTCTATTCAAAACTCACATGATTTAAACTCCTTTAAATCATTTTATCAATATCTATTGATATTTTGATGCATCATTATATAAGTCATGATTGGCCTCTAGCTAGGCATCATGACTACAAAAATGTCAGGAAAGTCATGTGGTTTGATTGTACCCTTCCATAGAAACAGTTACCGTGCAATTACTCCTTTCACCACTCTTATCTCAATTAGATTCTGAGTATGGATTTCTGTCAACTCATATAAATCTAATTATGTATGTTCTATTAATTTAACCATTGTTCCTAAAATGTCCTTCATAGATCTCCATCCATCTCGGCATATTACTCTGGCCAGAGATACTCTAAACAAGGCAATTATAGAATCATGCGAGATAACTTCCCTTGTTAAATCTGGGATGGTGAATCCTTTGTCAATCACTCAACTATCTTCAAGTAGGTCATGATATACCCAATCTCTTAACTATGTTCACTCCCAGTTGGAAGTAATCAGTTATGGAGTCAAAATATACCACTTGCTACTTAAGATAACTTTGGCGATCTCAAGTCTAAGGATACTTGCACAACCGCTATGAAGAGATTCCTCGCTGACATAGATTTAATATCCATATGAGGATTCTCTTTGCAGGTCTCCAATGAACTTGTTCCTCTAACAAGCATCTACATATTAGCTTTGATTATCATCCATAATCACAGTTATGTGAACCACTGCTTGAACCATTCAAGAAGCATAACATGTGCTAGTCTGTCTGAATTAATAATGTCCTATCTTGTTAATTCTATGACTAGGGATATTTAGATATTAACACATTTGCATGCGATAGACATCTCACATCATGAACACCTTCATGATTGCCTTTGCACTATGTTTATAATATCTAGGACTTCATTTATTAATTTAAGATTTACAAACTCATGTATTCAAACATAGCATTAATAAATTAATGATGCCTTTTATTAAGAATATAAATTTCATACATATGAAAAACATCCCTATTACATGGGCTCTAGGGCATACTCTCTAACAATCTCCCACTTGCACTAGAGCCAATCACTCATATGTCTCAGACCCATGCTATTTATATGGTGATCATGCTTTATCTGGGAAAGTACTTTAGTGAGGGGATCCGCCACATTGTCATCTATGGGAATCCTTTCTATTTTCACATCATTTCTAGCTACTATTTCCCTTATGAGATGGTAGCGTGTGAGAACATGTTTGGATCGCTGATGAGACCGTGGTTCCTTTGCTTGCGCAATGGCTCCATTGTTCTCACAATATATAGGAATCGGATCAACAATGCTTGGCACCACTCCTAGTTCGGTTATGAACTTTTTGATCCAGACTGCTTCTTTGGCTGCTTCTGAAGCAGCAATGTACTCAGCTTCCGTCGTGAAATCAACAGTTGTTTCTTGTTTGGAATTTTTCCAACTAACTGCTCCTCCTCCCATTAGGAACACATAACCAGATTGTGATTTACAATCATCTTTGTCAGATTGGAAGTTGGCATCTGTATACCCATTTACTTCCAAACTGCCCTCTCCATATACCAAGAATATATCCTTAGTCCTTCTCAAGTACTTAAGAATATTCTTGACAGCTGCCCAATGTTCCTCTCCAAAATTGGATTGGAATCTGCTTGTAACACTCAAAGCAAATGCTACATCTGGACGTGTACATAACATAGCATACATGATAAAACCAATTGCAGATGCATATGGTATTCTGCTCATGCTCTCTCTATCCGCTAGTGTTTGCGGACACATAGACTTAGAAAGGTGTTTCCCATGCACCATAGGTATAAACCCTTTTTTAGAGAGATCCATATTGAACCTCTTCAATACTTTATCTATATATGTACTCTGAGAAAGACCTAACAACCTATTGGATCTATCTCTATAGATCCTTATTCCCAGAATATAGGATGCTTCTCCAAGGTCTTTAATGGAGAATTGCTTGGATAACCATATTTTAACAGATTGAAGAAGAGAAATGTCATTTCCCATGATCAATATGTCATCTACATATAGAACTAGGAAGACAATTGCACTCCCACTGACTCTTTTATACACACAAGGTTCATCTTTATTCTATGAGAAACCAAACTCTTTGATTGTCTCATTGAATCGTATGTTCCAGCTCCTAGAGGCTTGCTTCAATCCATAAATGGATCTTTGAAGCTTGCATACCTTTTCGCCATTTCCTGATGTGAATCCTTCTAGTTGTGTAATATACACATCCTCAGAAAGATTTCCATTAAGGAAAGCTGTCTTTACATCCATTTGCCAAATCTCATAATCATAATGAGCTGTAATGGCTAAAAGTATTCTTATAGACTTAAGCATCGCTACAGGGAAAAAAGTTTTGTCATAGTCAATACCTTCTTTTTGACGATAACCTTTTGCTACTAAGCGAGCTTTATAGGTAACTATATTACCTTCCATGTCAGTCTTCTTTTTGAAGACCCATTTACACCCTATGGGTTTTATCCCTTCAGGTGGTTGAGTTAAAGTCCATACTTTATTCTCATACATGGAGTCCATTTCGAACTACATAGCCTTAAGCCATAAATCACGTTCTGAACTGTTCAAAACTTCTTGATAGCTTGTAGGCTCATTATCCTCTACTACAGTTATGCCTCTATCCGAATTAATGTGAAATCCATATCTCACAGGGATAGAATGCATCCTAGTAGATCTTCTAGGATTTTGTGTATAATCAGGTTCAACTGTAATCTCATCATTATGAAATTCAGTTTCGGGTTCAATCGGTTGATCATCTTCTATTTGTGGGTCTTGAACTTCACCAAGCTCAATTTTACTCCCACTGTCCTCTCGTAGGAGAAATTATCTTTCCAAGAAGACAACATGCCTTGAAATAAACACTTTTTGTTCTAAGGGATGATAGAAATAATATCCAAATGTTTCTTTTGGATATCCCACAAATAAACATTTGTCAGATTTAACATCCAGTTTGTCTGACATTGTCCTCTTCACATAAGCAGGACAACCCCATACCTTCATATGAGAAAGCGTGGGTTTCTTGTTATTCCACATCTCATATGGAGTAACATCAACCGATTTACTAGGAACTCTGTTTAACACATAAATAGCAGTTTCTAGTGCATATCCCCAAAAGGACATAGGCAAGTCCGCTCGGCTCATTATTGATCGAACCATATCTAATAGTGTTCGATTTCTCCTTTTAGATACACCATTGTGTTATGGTGTATATGGAGGAGTCCATTGAGATAAAATCCCATTATCTCTAAGATAATCCTGAAACTCTTGACTTAAGTATTTTCCACCTCGATTTGATCTAAGTGTTTTAATACTTTTGCCAAGTTGTTTCTCTACTTCATTTCTGAACTCTTTGAACTTTTCAAATGCTTCAGACTTATATTTCATTAGATAGATGTATCCAAACCTGGAATAATCATCTAAGAAAGTAATGAAGTAGGAGTAACCTCCTCTGGCATGTGTAGTCATTGGACCACATACATCTGAATGTATTATGTCCAAAACCATTTTAGCTCGTTCTCCTTTACCAATAAAGGGAGCTTTTGTCATTTTTCCCAATAAAAAAGATTCACATGTATCAAATTATTCATAATCAAATGATTCCAAATCACCTGACTTGTGTAACTTGGTCATGCATTTTTCATTTATATGGCCTAAACGACAATGCCATAAGTATGAGGTATTTAGATTATCATGTTTCATTCTCTTGGTATTCACATTACGTACTTCTTTAATTAAATCAAGAACAAATATACCATTCTCAATGATAGCTTTTGCATAAAACATATTATTCTTAAAAATGTAACAACATTTGTCCTTCAAAGAAATATCATAATTGTTCATCAAACGACTGAAAGAAATAATACTTTTGGATAAGGCTGGAACATAATAACAATTATTTAATTCCAGTACTAATCCACTAGGAAGAGGCAAATAGTAACTCCCCACAACTGTTGTAGAGATGTTCTGTCCAGTAGCTGACTGCAAACATATCTCTGCCTTTCCAACTCTTCTAAAGCTTCTAAGCCCCTGTAAATCATTACATAAATGAGATCCACATCCGGTATCTAATACCCAAGATTGTTTTGAAGCAATAGAATAAGTATTAATTTCAATCATATGAATACCTGAAGTAGAAGCATCAGCTTGCTTATTCTCCTTGAGAGAATCTAGATAGGCCTTGCAGTTACGCTTCCAATGACCATCCTTTCCATAATGGAAGCAAGTTCCTTTGGGATTCTATTTTATTGCGAATTAATAGCCCTCACTATATAATCCAAGAAAACCCGATGGTTTTCTTAGTGGGCCAATATCCAATCCTTGATATGTAATTTGACCTTGACTGTGGTCAACAAGCCAAATTCCATACCCTTGAAAGGTAGGTATCCATATAACAATTGTGTCTCTACACAACTATTGGATCATTAGGTTATCAACTCTTGATGCATGCATATCATATATGCATTCCCTAATCTTGCCTCTAGAGCCATTAGCCTTGATTGTGGTCAACAAACTAATGGGCTAGCTAAGATGACCCATTTAATTAGATTTGAACATATTCAATATAATGTGAGCTTGACTGTGGTCAACAACCCATACTATAAAGAACTCTGGTTCTCCATAAATTAATGGAAGGCTTATATACCTTAGTATTTGTTTGAGGGTTTTAGTTAATTAAGTCTCATCATACATGGTTGGCATACATTGGTATGCATCCTATATCTATCACATAAATATAAGCATACAAATGTGGTATAGTTATGGACTTCACTACATTGATTTCCCCGAGCCAAGAGGGAAATCAAAAGGTCACACCTAGGTAGTATGCATAATTCAAACAAGAAAAATAATTACATTATCTTCAAGCTTATTGGATCTCCATCCGGCCCATCTTGCTCCTTGAAAATGGTCTCCATCTCTATTTCTAATTCTAATCTAAGTAATCTAATTACATATTACAATTTGAAATGAAATACAAACCAAAAACAAGTAGCCGGGACATGAAAGTCCTCATTGGGCCAAAACATGCATAATGCTCAATCACATTGGGCTTTGTCCATAACTATCCATCATGCCAATCATACACCCTTATATGCCTTTCTAATGCATAAAGAAATGGATTACTAACTTTGTTTCAACCTTTGAAACTATATTTTGAGTTATTTTAATGATGTGATCAAATTAGGAAACTTTTTCCATTTTGGAAACTTTCATTTTAGGAAACCTTTTTGCATGAATGTGTTTTTGCCTTAATAATCAATCAAATTGATTATTAATTAATTATAAATTGATTATTTAATTAATTAATCATATTAAATAATTAAAAGAATCAATTTTGGGCTTAAAACAAGTGTAGGTCGAAACCCACAGAAGAAAAACCCTAAGTGTGTTCACACACAAACTAGTTTTGTGTCATTTGGACCATTTGGGCCTTTTGGAATGAGCCAAGCCCACTCCAGCCCTTAAAACCCATTAATAAACTTAATTAATGTTTATAATAGTTAATTTAAATCAGCTCCTTGGGCCCACCAAGTCATTCACTAATTTAAACTAACTCCGTAAACATAATTAAGCCCATTAAGTGGTTTTAATGAATTAAAATTAATCAAATTAATTTAAGGCCCAATTTAATTAATCCAATTAATTAAAAACACTTTAATATATCATATATATCAAATTTAGAAGATCAAAAGTCGTTCTAACCATGAACACATCAAGAACACACGAAGAACACCAATTTATCGAACTTTTCGACAAAACTAGTTTTCATGCAAAACTTGTTCGATTTTAATTCCGTTCGATCCTACGGCTTAATATCACATATTAAACACATAAAATATCATCTAAATGATTTTTAAATGGATCCATAAGAAATTAAATTAGAACAGCCCCTACATTACCTAGGGTTTCACGCCAAAACCTAATAAGTTTCACGCCAAACCCTAATCTTAATCATTCAAAAATTTTGTTTTTGTTTCCACCAAATTTATTTGATCACACATACAACCAGAAATCAATATTTCTCATTCGTGAACAATCAAATCTAATATTTTGAAGTTCATGAAATAAATAACTCAAAACAAAACAAAACTTATTCCGCAGAAAAATATAGAATTGTATATCCATGGCAAAACCGTGGCTCTGATATCATGTTGGATTTTAACGGTTACATGCATCACATACATGAGCGGAATTTTCAATTTTTTTAACCATTAGATCTGATCTTGCCATGAATACACAATATAACTATATGAGAATAAGAAAAATCACCTTTAATTTTTGTTGAACAGTTGATTTTACTTCGCACCGGGTTGTCGCAAATCACAGTATCCAAAATCGAACACCTCCAATGAGTAATCCACACTAGAGAGGGGTAAATTGAACCAAAAAATTGGTGTTCAACTAGGGCTGGCCGAAATTCCCAAGAGCTAGCTTAGGAGTTGGCGCAAAAAGGGAGAGAGATTAAGAGAAAAGACTTTCCTTTTGTTTTAATCACTTAACCCTAATTCTCATTAGTTGGCCTTTTATAGTTAGGTTAAAATTCCAACTCCTTAATGAGATTGGGCTCTTTAAAATTGCTGGAGAATTATTAATTGGGCCTCTGGAATTAATTATAATCATTTGGGCTTAATTAAATCCAAATTAAATTTTTTCATAAAAGACCATGCACAAAATCCACAAACTAGGCCCTTTGTGCATCTAATTGGATTTAAATACCCAAATGGATTCCAAATCCAACCAAATTAAATATGTGAGTTCCATAACACTTATGTAACATATATAAATTAATTTGGTCCAAGAAAAAGTCCTCCAAGCCCTTCTGTATGGAGTTGGCATGTAGCCCTTTTCTGGAGGGCTTCCTCCAACTTCTTCATTCCTTTGGCCCTTTATAATTTCTCCAATGGTCCTATTAATTATTATATCAGTCCTATAACACTTATAGTAGTCTTTTAACACATATAAGATAATAATAATTAATCATTAAATACATTATTTCATTTAGGTCCAATTTACAGAACATTTCTCAAAAGTTTTGCGAACAATTTTATTTGATCATAATTAATTAAACTCTTTAATTAATTATTATCATATTCTCCTCTCTACCTTTATAATAATATGAAATATTATTATCCTTGTCATTTTACCATTTTACCCTTTTCTCTATATGTGTGTGACCTATTGGGTTCCTGTCCATGTTGGCAGTATAATATGTAATTGTGAGTTCTATTCAAAACTCACATGATTTAAATCATTTTATCAATCTCTATTGATATTTTGATACATCATTATACAAGTCATGATTGGCCTCTAGCTAGGCATCATGACTACCCAAATGTCAGGAAAGTCATGTGGTTTGACTGTACCCTTCCATAGAAACAGTTACCGTGCAATTACTCCTTTCACCACTCTTATCTCAATTAGATTCTGAGTATGGATTTCTATCAACTCATATAAATCTAATTATGTATGTTATATTAATTTAACCATTGCTCCTAAAATGCCTTTCATGGATCTTCATCCATCTCGGCATATTACTCTGGCCAGAGATTCTTTGAACAAGGCAATTATAGAATCATGCGAGATAACTTCCCTTGTTAAATCTGGGATGGTGAATCCTTTGTCAATCACTCAACTATCTTCAAGTAGGTCATGATATACCCAATCTCCTAACTATGTTCACTCCCAATTGGAAGTAATCAGTTATGGAGTCAAAGTATACCACTTGCTACTTAAGATAACTTTGGTGATCTCAAGTCTAAGGATACTTGCACAACCGCTATGAAGAGATTCCTCACTGACATAGATTTAATATCCATATGAGGATTCTCTTTGCAGGTCTCCAATGAACTTGTTCCTCTAACAAACATCCACATGTTAGCTTTGATTATCATCCATAATCACAGTTATGAGAACCACTGCTTGAACCATTCAAGAAGCATAACATGTGCTAGTCTGTCCGAATTAACAATGTCCTATCTTGTTAATTCTATGACTAGGGATATTTAGATATTAACACATTTGCATGCGATAGACATCTCACATCATGAACACCTTCATGATTGCATTTGCACTGTGTTTATAATATCTAGGACTTCATTTATTAATTTAAGATTTACAAACTCATTTATTCAAACATAGCATTAATAAATTAATGATGCCTTTTATTAAGAATATAAATTTCATACATATGAAAAACATCCCTATTACATGGGCTCTAGGGCATACTCTCTAACAGACCTAGATGTGAAAAAAAAACATATGAGAGTATGATCATATATATATGTATGCATTAATTAGGTCTTTAATTAATCCATTTACTCCCATTATTTTATTGTGAATCAATAGCCCTAACTATTTAATTCGTGAAAACCTAATGATTTTCTTAGTGGGCCAATATCCAATCCTTGATATGAAATTTGACCTTGATTGTGGTCAACAAGTCAAACTCCATACCCTTGAAAGGTAGGTATCTCTATAACAATTGTGTCTCTACACAACTATTAGATCATTAGGTTATCAACTCTTGATGCATTCATATCATATATATATTCCCTAATCTTGCCTCTAGAACCATTAGCCTTGACTATGGTCAACAAGCTAATGGTCTAGGTAAGATGACCCATTTAATTAGATTTAAACATATTTGATATAATGTGAGCTTGACTGTGGTCAATAAACCATACTATAATGAACTCTGGTTCTCCTCCAATTAATGGATGGCTTATATACCTTAGTATTAGTTTGAGAAATTTTAGTTAATTAAGTCTCATTATGCATGGTTGGCATACAGTGGTATGCATCCTATATCTATCACATAAATATAAGCATACAAATATGGACTTTACAATATTGACCTCCCCGAGCCAAAAGGGAAATCAAAAGGTCAAACCTAGGTAATATGCATGATTCAAACAAGTAAAATAATTACATTATCTTCAATTTTGTTGGATCTCCATCCAGCCCATCTTGCTCCTTGATAGTGGTCTCCATTTCTAATCTAAGTACACTAATTACATATTACAATTTCATAAAGAAATACAAACAAAAAATAAGTGGTCGGGATATGAAAGTCCTCATCGGGCCAAAACATGCATTATGCTCAATCACGTTAGGCCTTTGTCCATAACTATCCATCATGCCAATCATACACCCATATATGCACTTTTAATGCATAAATTAAAACCATATAATGGAATACAAACTATGTTTCAACTCTTGAAACTTACTTTTGAGTTATTTTAATAATGTGATCAAATTAGGAAACTTTTTCCATTTTGGAAACTTTGCATTTTAGGAAACCTTTTTGCATGTATGTGTTCTTACCTTAATTATCAATCCAATTGATTATTAATTGATTATTTAATTAATTAATCACATTAAATAATTAAAGAATTAATTTTGGGCTTAAAATAATGGGTAGGCTGAAACCTACAATTCAAACCCTAAAGTGTGTTCACATACAGACTAGTTTTGTATCTATTAGATCATTTGGGCCTTTTGGAAGGAGCTAAGCCTACTCTAGCCCTTAAAAATCATTAATAAACTTACTTAAAGTCTATAATATTTAATTTAAATCAGCTCCTTGGGCCCACCACGTCATTTACTAATTTAAATCAAACCTGTAAACATAATTAAGCCCATTAAGTGGCTTTAATGAATTAAAATTAATCCAATTAATTTAAGGTCCATTTTAATTAATCCAATTAATAAAAAACACATTAATATATCAGATATATCAAATTTAGAAGATTAAAAATTTTTCTAAATATGAACTTACCAAGAACACACTAAGAAAATACGAAGACACCAATTTATCAAACTTTTTGATCAAACTAGTTTTCATGCAAAACTTGTTCGATTTTAATTTTGTTTGATCCTATGGCTTAATATCACATATTAAACACATAAATTATCATCAAAATAATTTTAGAGTGGATCAATAAAAATTTAATTTAGAATAGCTCTTAAACTTTATTGAAAAATAAAAATCCTTCATGCCAAAAAGAATGATTCTTTTCTTAAAAGAATCATTTTATTTTACATTTTATATATTTGATCACATACATCAAGAAATCAATATTTTTTATTCATGAACAATCAAATCTGATATTTTAAAGTTTATGAAATAAATAACTCAAAAACAAAAACTATTCCACAAATTATATAGAATTGTAGATTCATGGAAGAACCGTGGCTCTAATACCATGTTGGAAATTAATCGGTTACACACATCACATGTATAAGAGGAATTAAAAATTTTTAACCAATATATCTACTCTTGCAATGAATATACAATTTAAATATTAATTAGAATAAGAAAAATCACCTTTGATTTTTGTTGAATAGTTGATTTTCCTTCTCACCAGGTAATTGCAAATCACAGTGTCCAAAATTGAACACCTCCAATCGTAATCCACACTAGAGAAGGGTAAAATGATTTAAGAACTATTGGAAAATAAAGCTGGCAAAAATTCCTTGATGCTAGCAAGGAAAGAGAGTGGTGGCTAGGATTAGAGAAGAAGAGAAAAGTTCTTTTCTTATGAAACTCACTTAACCCTAATTTCCTTTATCTTGGATTTTTATAGTTAGGTTAAAAATCCAACTTCATAATGGGATTGGCCTCTTTAAAATTGCTGGAGAAATATTAATTGGGCTTCTAGAAATATTATTAATTTATTTGGGCTCAATTAAATCAAATTTAAGTCCTTTCATAAAGGACTATGCACATAACCCATAAACTAGGCCCATTATACATATACTTGGATTTAATCATCCAAATCAATTTTAAATCCATCTAAATTAAATATATAGGCTCCATAACACTTATGAAATATATTTAATTTATTTTAGTCTAAGAATTAGGCCTCTAAGGCCTTCTATTTGGAGTTGTCATGGAACCCATCCTCTTGTGGGTTTCTGCATCAAAACCAATTCCTTGGGCCTTATATATTTCTCCAATGGATTTATTAATTATTATATCATCTTTATAACACTTATAGTCTAATTATTATTAATTATGAAATAAAATATTACAATTAGGTCCATTTTGCAGAATATTTTTAAAAGTTCTACGAACATCTTTACCTGAGCATAATTAATTAAACTCTTTAAATAATTATTCTCTTATTCATTTCTATTATCCCAAAGTAATATCAAATATTATTATCCTTGTCATTTTATCATTTTATCCTTTAGTTTGTATGTGTGTGACCTATTGGGTTCCTATCCTTATTAGCAGTATAATATGTAATTATGAGTTCTATTCAAAACTCATGTGATTTAAACTTCTTTAAATCATTTTATCAATCCCTTATTGATATTTATGATACACTATTATAAAAATCATGAGCAGCCTCTAGCTAGGCATCACGACTAATCGAATGTCAAAAAAGTCAAGTGATTTGGCTATACCCTTCCGTAGAAATAGTTACCGTGTAATTACTCATTTCACCACTCTTATCTCAATTAAATTCTGAGTATGTATTTCTGTCAACTCTTATAAATCTAAGTATATATGTTCTATTAATTTAACCATTGTTTCCAAAATGCCCTTTATGGATCCCTACCTATCTTGGCCTATCACTCTGGCCAGAGATTCTCTGAACAAGGCAATTATAAAATCATACGAGATAACTTCCCTTAATAAATATGGAATGGTGAATCATTTATCAATTACTCAACTATCTTCAAGTAGGTCATGATATACCTAACCTCCTAACTATATTCACCCTTAGTTAGAAGTAATCAGTTATGGAGTCAAAGTATATCACTTGTTACTTAAGATAACCTTGGTGATCTCAAGTCTAAGGATACTTGCACAACCACTATAAGGAGATTCCTCACTAACATAAATTTAATATCCATGTGAGGATTCTCTTTACAGGTCTCCAATGAGCTTGTTCTTCTAACAAGCATTCACATGTTAGCTTTGATCATCTTCCATAATCACAAATATGAGAACCAGTGCTTGAACTATTTAAGAGGCATAACATGTGCTAGTCTGTTCGAATTCATAATGTCTTATCTTGTTAATTCTATGACTAGGGATATTTAGATATTATCACATTTGCATGCAATAGACATCTCATATCATGAACACTTTCATGATTGTCATTACAATGTATGTATAATATCTTGGACTTCATTTATTAATTTAAGATATACAAACTCATTTATTTAAACATAGCATTAATAAATGAATGATGCCTTTTATTAAGAATATTAATTTATATATATGAAATACATCCTTTTTACATGGGCTCTAGGGCATAATCTCTAACAATGACATAGTTGGGAGATAAGAAATACAAATGACTTTTTTATGATGTCACAAATATTGTAATACAATATGCAAGTACCAATGTCACTTAATAACATTCAACAATTAAGTATAGTTGATAAGCACTTTAATGAACACATAATTCCGTTAACAATAGTAATTGCTTGAGAAAAATTAATGCATCAATTTCATTATCTATCATACTATCATACACTAGCATTACAATGGAACACCAAATCATTTAGAACTTTTTCATTGCTTGAATTCCCATTAATGGTTGATAATAGGAATAATCAATAGATACTGACGAGCAATATAAGACACTAGAGGCATAAGTCTTAAAAGATATCAAAAGGCATCAAAACACTAGACACTTTTTGGTGCCAACACTAGCATCTGCAATCATTATCCCCTATCGACATGCCTACCTATCAAAGACTATGTAAAATTCAAGCACTCATTAAGACTTTAATCACTTATTAGCTTTACATTTAACACATTTATGTTCACTTAGCTATCACTAACTTTAAAACATATAACAATACCTATATAATCATTTATGCACAACCAAACTAAAAGATTTAAAATACAAGCCCAAGTATGCATGCTATAAGTTCACAATAAACAAAATACATAAAATGTCATTTATACATCTATAATTCACTTGTATGCATATTATGAAAGTTTATAATTTAATGTTTAATCACTTATTGCATGTTTAATTTATATATTGACCTTATATATGTGTTTGTAAGGTTTAGTGAACATCTGACGATGTTCGATTGAAGTTTAGGAACCTATAATGCATGATATATATATAATTTTCGATATTCATGTTTAGCACACATTCTTTACTTAAATGTAAAATCATAAATTTCATGTATAATATGTAATATTATATCCCGATACATGTACTTGAAAGGTTCTAAAAATGTTCAAGAAAGTTCGGGTAAATTCTGGTAACTTTTGGTGGATAAAATTCAACAGTAGTATGGAAAAAGGGTGTAACTAACCAAATTCAAGTCAATTTGGTCAGGTGGATTGCATTTTATCAATCCAGAGTGCTTCAATATGATTGGATTGAAAACTAATCCAGTCGGGTGGACTTAAATGCCTAGGTTTTCAGCAGATAGCTTTTCTAGTTCAACATGTACAAGCATTTAGGCATATAAAAAGTGATTTTTAGGCAAAAAGGTCTCTTAGAAAATTGTTTCCCTATGTCTTTATTTTTCATAAAATCAAAAATAAAAGTCATTTGGACACCTATATTGTAAGACCCCTACTTATACCCTATGAAAGTTACTATGTAATATTTAATATATGTGTTTAACTGGTGATATGATATATATGTGCTTGTTTAATTGATGTTATTGTAAGTTAGGACTTAAAGGAAATTGTTTACTAAGAGAGGGGTAAAATGGCCATTTCATATTAAGTCATATATGTGCATCAATTAAGCAAGGATATGGAATTTGGGGACTTAATTGAAATAAGGAAGTGTAAGTTTTGTGATAAGAATGGGAAATTGAAGGAAGCCAAGGAGTTATGTGAAATTGACTATAGTTAACAAAATGGACTAATAGGATGAAGCCGCCTACTTTTCTCTAGAATTGTTAAGAGAAATGAAGAAAAATCAAGGTATAAAAAGAGAAAAAAGAGGTCAGTCACCTTAAGTCCTAATCTCCGAAATTTCACCATCTTCACCATAAAACAATATCCTAATTTCACCTATATGATTTGGGAAGAGGGAGAAATTAGGATTTAGTTACTTTTAAGGTAATAATCCATTCTCTTTCTATATCTATTATAAACTAAAATTGATGGCCTAAATAGGTATTCATATGTTTGATTTGTTATATGGAGAGGGAAAAAAATAATAAGTAGGAGCAAAAGTTGGAAGAAATGAGTTAAGTGAGCATTTTAAGGTACTAGAACTTTTAAAACTATGCACATGTGTATTTTTTCTGTAAAATACATTTAGATGATGTTGTAAAGGTTTTATTAAGAGGGGAACATGGATGTAGTGCTTAAAGGTATAAGAAAACAGAATTTGGGAGCTTATCTTCATTGTAGGCAAATTCATCCTAGGTATCATTGGACCTAGTCACACTGTTTTGTCTAAAATGAGTTACAAAGCTTCAAATTGAATGAATCCAATTGTAATAGAAACTAAAATCCTATGCCTTTTTTCCTTATGAAGAAGTCAAAAAATTAATATTCTTATATGATGATGAAAATTAAGCTTCAACTCTAATTGTGTCTGCTGCCCTATTATTAGGAATAGTTTGTGTTTATTTCTTAATATCTGGAGTGCATTCCTATGGAGTAATTTTTAATTTTTTAGAAACTAGAAATATAGAGGAATAACTTTGTAGAAGACCCTTTTCCTAAAAATGACATTTGTTTGATAAAAAATGATCTATAATTTTGGCCTAACAATCTATCTTCAGTAGTTCTGGCATAGAATAGACCTCACAGCTAGCACCATTTTAGTAATGATTGACCAAATGCTAGCAAGTGTACTAGATCGACTAGTAATACAGGGAAATATAGATTAAGACCCCAAAATATCGTACCCAAGGGAACATGAATTGCTAAGAATAATATCTATGTATGAATAAAATTAATCCGAGATTGTTTCCCAAATGTTATTGATTTAAAAGCAAAAATTAAACAAAATAAACAATGAAACAAAACAAATGATAAAAATAAATTAACATGAATTAAAAACAAAACAATAATTGAAATTCTCTTACTAAAGAAACTATCCATCTTAACTTTCATTGTAACAACTTAAATTCAATAGAAATACCAGTGATTATGGAAAAACTAGTAATAAAGCAAGATATCTTTATTCAAGTATATCATTCTTAATACTAAACTTATAGACAAATCTAATACTTAGCATAAAAATCTAGTTTTACTTCCTAAATATTCATTGAAGCCTTTCTCAAGTGATTCAACTCTAATTTATTCTTAGTTCCTCCTCTCTTAGTATTAACCAATAAAATTAACACATAATCATCTCATATTTTGGATAATAATCATGCATAAATATTAAAGAGTTAATCCAAGAACATGCAAATCATTAACTATGTTGAAACCAATTTTTAGTTATTTATTCAATAAACCAATAATCAATCTTAACACAATCAAAGATAAGAATATGCTTAAAACCAAGAAATAATCAACCGATATTGAAATTAAGCTCAAAATAAAGTCATAACAATGAAAATATAAGATTTCAAGAATTCATTAGCAAAAGAAGAAAAACTACTTCCTAAACATAATTAAAAACTAAAGACAAAGTTGAAAAGAAAAACAATGAACACCGAAAACAACGTAAAATAACTAAGCTTAATTATAAGATTCCTAATTCCCTAATTGATCCTCTTCTTTGGTGTTAGAGTTGTCTATTTATAGGGCAAAATCGTATTAGATTCCTTCTTAAACTCCAGAGATAGAATAGGAAGTGAACTCTACTAAAACAGGAAGCTCGAGAAAATCCTTCGTGAAGTGGGAGTCTTCATCACGTGGCCACGTTTCTTCATGTGCATTTCTACACGTGGTCACGTGTCCTATTGTTCTTCCTCACACGTGGTCATGTGTGGACTATGCCTTGCGTCACACGTGGTCACGTGTTTCCTTTGGTTTCTTCATTTGCTCTTTCACGTGGCCATGTGTTGCTTAGTTCATTTTCACACGTGGCCATGTGTTCTTTTCTTCTTCAATTCACGTGGCCATGGGTCTTTCACTACTCACCTTCACGTGGCCACGGGTTCCTTTCTTCATATTAAACACGTGGTCACGTGAAGAACTTTTGAACCTCACGCTTGCATCAAATTTCCAAATTCACAGTTTTGGCCCATAATTTTCTTGTCTTTTACAATTAAGTCCTTTTTCTTGCAAATTAACCCTGAAAAACACCAAAATTTACAATTAACTCTAAAAAACATAAAATTAACCAATTAAACTCAAATCTAACCTAATTAACACAAAATTAACCTAATTAAACACCTAAAGACATACTAAAAACACTATATAAATCACCATTATCAATGATCCAGAGGTAGTCCAGAATCAATACAGAAATAAATTAATACCTATTTCATGATCAACACCTATTAAGTAATAATTGTGACCCTCCTTTATTTATTCCTAAACTTGATTTTTGACCCCTAAATGGTTACCAAAGCATATCTAAACGTTATTAAACACTTTTAGAGCATCTGAAACATAAAACAAAGGATAATTTGTGACATTAAATATGTGAAAAGTATATTGAGATATAAAAATAAAGTTAAAGGATGAATTAAAATATTTTAATTCAATGATGATACGCATGCGTTTATATGTATATGGGTGTGTTTATACCATTGAAGTTATATCATGATATTTGAGTTATACTATTATAATTATCCATGAACAAGAGTGTGAATGATAATGGATATACTATTATAATTTATATCACGATATTTGATGCATAGATTTTTTAATTAAATGGTACAATGATATGCTTATAGTTACATAGGCGATCATTTCTAATACATGCAAATAAAATGTACTAGATTATAAAGGCATATAGAAATAAATGAATATGCATATGATTACTTGTTCCTATACATGCTCATGAAAATAAACTATAAATAATTATATATATGACACTTGAAAGAAAGAAGTAAAGAAGTTAAAGCAATAAGTTACAGTTGCCTACATTTATATCTAGATTGTGGATAGATAAGCATGACTATAAGAGTTTATCATAGTTGCCCTATGATTCGACCCTGTTTGTGTCCCTATGATTTGACCCCGTTTGGGTCCCTATATTTTTACCCCGTTTAGGTCTATAGTTTGATACCTTCGAGTATCCTTTCATACCTTTAGGTACTATAGTATCACTCGTTATCCACATTCTTATAGAGAGATACAGGCTTGTTACAAGGAATAAGAAAGGTATCCTGAAACGTATCATGAAAAATAATATAATAGAGATGATATAATATTTATAAAGTAAATGGTAAACATAAAATTGACTGAAGATATCTTTCAAATATATATTACTTTACAATATTATAGTATCACATGCAAGGAATCATTATTGCAAATGCATAATGTTTCTACACTTAAAACCATAAATTACATATATGAACACTTGTGATTATTTAATGGTTTGGTGTTAATTAGGCTACAAATACGTGTTCTTTATAATTATATGTTGCATGCTTAATATTGAATAATTGATGGGTGAGTTATGACTAATTTAAGATTATAGCACTCATTGAGTACATAGATTTTTAAAATATGATTTTACAACCTAAATTTATATGTTGGGTTAAGTCATGGGAAAGATACAAACTACTACCTTAACGTATCAATATATTAAAAAATAGCATGAAAGAAATAAAAGAATGATATAGTAAAGACAATTAAATTAAGACTATTAATAAATGCATATAGGATAGTAATAGAAGAATAACACAAATGTTTGTGTGTTATGGACATATGTTAGTTAGAGTAGATGCATATAGAACTAATTAACTATCTTAATCACTTAAGAACAACTAATAGAATGCAATTATAATAAGGCTAACTATGAATCTTAATATGAGCCAAGTAAATCGAATCGATATACTTGTTACAAATAAAAGTTACATGTGCAAACGCAAATGTAATAAGGATTCAATGAATTAGCAAGTTAGTAATAAATCATAAAATTGAAAATAAGCACTACTTATGGCAATATTAAGGTAAATTGTGAGTGCATCCAACATATATGTATATGGATTAAGCTATATAATTTTATGCACTTAAACATTTGCATTGTTAGATGATTTAATGGATTAAATGTGTGATTGTTAAATGGGTTAAAGTCTTAAAAATAGAAGTATAATGATTGTGCAGGCTAAAGTAAATTTCATAATGCTTTGCAGTATTATAAAAATGTCAACAGATATTATTATCTCACTGTCTACTAAATTAAATGCTCAGATATGTGCTTGTTATTGACAACTTTGTGAGGGGTCATCTTTATAAATTTTCTTCATTCTCTACTAAGCTATAAGCTTAGCATGGGTGCTTATTCATGTAGGTATAAGATGTTAGGTTACTATATAAAGGGACAAGATCTGCTATCACCAGGCCAACACGAGAGATAGAAGTAGTCAAAGTATAAAGTTATATTTTGCTTTTGTCCTTGTAATTATTATACTATACTAAGTGAAACTCAATATAAAGAATAGTGTAGTAGTTATGTAACACCCTAATCCATAAGATATATATGGAACCACAAACACAGATATTTAACCTGCGCTAACCGTATAAGCAATAATGCTTAAGGCTATAATTACATATAAGACCTCTAGCCAAAATAATAATCCAAAAATAATAAAACAATACATATGCACTTTTCTGTACATCTATGAAATGACAAAGGTAAAGGCACATTCCATATCTCCTCTTCTATTGGTCGACCAAGTCAGTGCAACTATCCATCCTGAAATAAGGCTTATCTAGCAACCTACACAGATAAAAAAATATGTGCTAAGATATAAAGTTTAGTGGGTATCAATATTATATTGGTAGCCTTAAGTCATATATCAATAAAGTATCACAAGCATTACAAGTTACCAATAATCCTATGTAATCGTTATCTTCAAACAAATCAGCTCAAAGATTTCAACACCATTTAGTACGTTAAATAGACTCTTTTATCCCTTATAAAGATTACTAATCAAATTTGTGAAAGAACTTCTCTTGATTAACTATTAAAGTCATTCTTCTTCAAATTCTATGAGCTATGAATTTTTTCCTTTGACAGTGTCAATAATTGTGACACCCTAACTCTATGTTCTAACCATACTACTAACCATACTACAGTGTCTTATGTTCTTGGTCATATCATGTCATGTTATCATTTCTTCAAACAAACATTATTCACACTAGTGATTCATCAATTTAATCATCATGTATATAATTTAGGTGATACCTTAATCATGATTGTATTTGTTCCACCGTAACACCCTTAACGAGCACACAAAGCCTATTAACATATATATAGTGCATTCATAACCTGTAGGTTAACTTGAAATTTTATGGAAAGAAATCGTATTCATGGCAATCATATACTAGCCACCAACAATCTAGAAGGACATACATGCAAAGGCAATTAAGTAAATTTTACAGTCCTCCATATTACAATTCCTGAATTAAATCATGGCAAAATATACGATTAGACAAAAAGGAATTATCTACAAAATTTGGGTCGACTGTTGTTGGCCTCCTAACGAAGAATTAAGTCCCTAAGCAACCTTCAACCAAACCTACACTGGTTGACTACTCACAGTAGTTAATGATAAATAGCTTTACACAAGCATTTCAATAGGAATATCAACATAATCATATCATGATCTCATTTCATGGTAACAATTTATAGCCAAAAGGAAATAAAGATGAAACATTATAATAAGTCATTCATCATGCTTACATTGTATGAATGAAGAAATCGATACATGTATTTCTTATTTCAACATTTCTTGATCTTTAATAGCTTGCCTAAGTGCTAGTTCAAAGGGTAGATAACAGGAGCTATGGATACCAAATGGTATCAACAATGGATACCTAAAAAGTATCAAATAATGGATATGTGAATATATCAAAATAATGGATCCAAAAGGTCGAACTATGGTTCCATTAAAGGAACAAACAATGGACTCGAACAGGGTCAACTATGGTAGCTGTAATTGTATCCTTTTAGGCATGTCTATCTAATCAACAATTGAACTAAGACCCGTAGGCTTAACCATTTTTAAGAACATTTAATTCAACATGTTCCTCTTTACACAGTACAATATCTGCTTAAGCCAAAATTTATATACGAATACATCTTTCATATTTTTATAAAAGCATCAATATTTATTATCTCAACTCATATACAATATATTTAATTTGGTTTAAGAACACATGTTATAGTACTTCATATAATCATATATATATATATATCAATTCAATGCAATTACAACATTAATACATTTACAATCATAAAACTAAATAAGTTGCTATTAGCACTTACTTGATAACCTTGCTATTATCACTTTACCTTGATAATCTAAAGCTTGATAGTTTAAAACATGGCATTGAACATTTACATTTAAATCTTAGAAAAATACTCATTAAGTGTGTCAATTAGGTTGAATTAGAAGGTTATTTGTTTGTACAATGTGTGTCGGCTTATACATATCTATTAAATAATCCTAGTTGAGTATATAAGGTGCTAAGGTGAAGAGCAGTAGAGGATAGCTTGGCTATGCATCATATACAGGGAGATGTTAAACGGCAATCCACTCTAAGGCCTGAAACCCTTCATGGTCACACACCATAAGGCTGGAAGCCTTGTATGGCCATACACCATAAGGTTTATAGCCTTGCATGATCGTGTACCATAAGGCTGGAAACCTTGTATGGCTACATGCCATAAGACTGGAAGCCTTGCATGGCCACACACCATAAGACTTATGGAGTTGCATGGCCATACACTAATATGAATAGATCCGAATGTAGATCAATCAATAGTAATTCTCAATGAGCCAAATAAATTCTCTAAACTCATCTTAAATCTCATCCTCACTCAACTAGTTCAACCCTAAACTAATGGTTTCACTAGTTTAAAAAATCTTGTTCTCAGAGAACCCTAATTTCTATCGATTTGTCTATAGACAACTTCATATACACTAAAATCCAAACAATATTCCCATACTTCAACATTGAGACTTCTTCACTCCTTCAAAATCTCTTTGCCCTTATCTTTGATTGCCTCGGCTACTACAAACAACATAAAAACACTAAATTTTCTTTTTTGCTTTCATAAAATCCTTAATTAACATAAGAGATAGAAGGGAGAGAGTTCTCTTACCAAAACCTAATTCCAGATTCACAGAGAGAGAGAGATGGACTTCATTTGAACAGACAATGATATTAATCACTGAACATATGAGGAAGCCTCTAGAGGACCACAAAATTACCATATAACCCCTTTCTCAATTTCTCTATAAAAAACTAACTCATCAAATCTTTTAATTAATACTTTAACCCCAAATCAATCTTAAATGATAATCTTACCCTAACATCACTTTTTATCAATCAATTAACCCCTTATTCATTAATTTCACTAAAATTACCATATTACCCTTTATGAAACTTTAACCCAAAGTGGCTATAACCATATAAAAATTAATTTAGCATATAATATCAATTAATTAAATATAATTCCTACCAAGGTTAGGTTTGGTCCCTCATAATAACATATAACTATAGTTTTCCTACCACCACTTTAAACAAGGTTCAAAGTTTTACATTCAATGTTCATTCATTTATGTAATAGAGGGAATAGGTCATTTTTAACACAAGTAAATTGAAACTAGATATCATAGCAAGCAATCCATCAATGATTATGACCACAGAAGATATTATCAAGTATAATTCCTTCACATATATCATATAGATTTAAAATATAAGATGCATTTGAAGACATACTCATGTTTAAAATCATATAGCAATAAACACTACCTTAGCATGATAAACTATATGTCACAAAATATCATAGAGTGCCATATACTATGCATCGATCTATAATAGAGTCATATGTATTTACACGTATATAGATGGATACAATAAATTAAGAAAATAGAGTGTGATCCCAAGAAACAATATAATTACCAAAGACAAATCCGTAGTATACCAATATATGCTCAAAATTTATAGGTCCAAAATGCATGTGCAATATAAAAGTATTGATTTGTAAGAATTATATATTATTTTTAATATGTTTTAAGTGTTTTTATTTAGTTAATTTGGTTTAATTTTTGTTAAATTTTAGTTAAAATGTTGACTTGTGTGTTTTAGAAGTTAATTTAAAGTTTTGGTGCTTTTCAAGTATATTTTGCTAGAATAAGGATTTAATTACAAAAAGGCAAGAACATTTGGGCCAAAACTGTGAATTTGGGAAATTCATGTAAAGAAAATGTTTGTAGAGTCTAGTAGAGGTGTGCTTGGCCGTGTATAAAGGAAACTTAGATTTTTCTTGGCCGTGCATTGAAGGTTTTTCCCTTGCTTGGTCGTGTGTCTCTTGGTATTCCTTCTTAATTGGTCTTACATCTTGCTATTTCTTCTTCAAGTGGCCATGTATCTCAAGCAAGGGAAGACTAATTGGCTATACATTAAGGAATTGAAGCTTAATTGGCCGTGCAAGTGAAGGAAGGATTCATTGCTTGGCCGTGTACCACTTTTGTTGGAGAAACTCTTTGCTTGGTCGTGTAAAGAAATGCAAAAGAGATCAATTGGTTGTGCATCTCAACATGAAATGATACATGGTAGTGCATCCAGTGAAGAGGAAAAATCAATTAGCTGTGCATAATACACTCCCATACAGCGAAGGATTTCCAGATTTCCCGATTAAGAAGAATTTTCTTCATACTTTAATTCTGGAAGTTTAAAAGGATTCTACCACTGGTTTTGCCTATAAAAAGAAGTCTAAAGCACCAAAGAAGGGGATCAATCAATTATCAGACATCAATTCTCAAGAGTTCATTAGTTTTCAGTTTTTTTATGTAGTTTTCTATTTTTGTTATTTTTACTGTTTTGTTTAAAGCTTTGTTTTAGTTTTCAAACATGAGTAGTGAGTAGTTTTCTTTAACTTTTGCTAAAGGATACTTGAATCCTTAACTTTTATTGTTATGACTTAAGCTTGTGCTTAAATTTTAATGCAAGTTTGATTATTTCTTAGTTTTTAAACATAGTCTTATCATTATTTAGCTAAAAATTGGTTGTTAACTTGATTAAATATTGGTTAATAATTTGTTTTTGGTTTGATCATTGATATGCTTGTTCTTAGGTTAAATTATTTAGGTTAATGCATGATTATATTCTTAATAAGATATAGTTTTGTGTCAATTGAAGTAAGTTAAGATTAAAAAGGGTGTAATTAAGAATAGGTGAAAGTTAAATTACTTGAAAATAATTTAATTGACATCTAGGAGGATTAATTCAGATCTTTATGCTAAGTGTTGGATTGTTCTGAATAAGGGAATTTCAATGGTTGGAAAGATAATATTGAAATAAGTTATATGGCTTTATTTATCTAAATTCTTCATAATCACTTGTGTTATCTTTTGGTTAAGTCATAATAATATTGGTTAAGGTGGATAGTCTTTTAGTGAAAGTTGCTTTTTAAATATTGATTTTTACCTCATTTGATTGCCTACTTTGATTTTAAATTATTTTAAATCGATTTACTTTATTTTTAGTTTTAAAGTTTTGCTTTTAGTTTTTAACCTTCAACATCATAATTTTTGGATTTCTCTTTTCTCTTCACACAAATGCTGTATTAAAATTAAAATTGTTCACACAAACATAAGTTTCCCTTGGGTTCGATATTTTGGGGTCATAATCATATTTCCCTATATTACTAGCCGATCTAGTACATTTGCTAGACACCGGTCAAGTACCACACACTTATGTACATTTTGACCTCCACTTTATTACTCATTTTCAATATGCAAGAAAATCATACCATGAACATTAGTCCGAATTACCAAGTTGCATTATCTTTTAATTCAATAGTATGACCTCTTTTCATCTTACATTAAGCATGCTTATTCTAAAGAAGTGGATAACAGGCTAATCAATATGTATCCGAAGGTACTAGAACAAACCTAAAGGTATGACAATCATACCTAAATATACTAGAACATATCCAAAGATATGAAATCAAAAGATACATTAGGGCTAAAAAATATAATGGACCGATCAGTGAACCCAAATGAAGTTAGTTACAACCCAAATGGGGTTGTTATGATCCAAATGAGACCATCTCAATATAATAGCAGCTGCAAAATACCCTTATAGGCATGCTTATTTATCCACAACCTAGATGCAAACACAAGCAAAGCCTCATTTTCATAACAATACTCAATTTGCTTTGTTATACAATTGTTTGATTATCACTGTGAAATAATAATTCAATGTCATGCAATATTTGTTCCAAAAATCAATATTAGATGAACCCAATACAATATACATTATTACACAGAAGCAATCTATAGTTGAAATCCACTCAAGAGCATATACACACACACACACACACACACATTTTATGTTCTTTGAATTTCTTAATCCAGTCAGTGCAAGCGTACCTACTCATTAAGCATATTAACATGTTAAAGTAATCATTTAAATAATCAATGCAAGAAATAACATGCAAATGCATAATCATTTCAGCAAGACGTACCTTTTTGGATTCATCAAACCATCTTCCCTACTTCATTATACTCAATTTAATCATCAAACATTCACATTCATCCAATACATCAAATACATACATTTGGTGTATTACAATGAAAGAAGTTGTATCAATTCTGATATCAATATCTATTTGAGCCATTTCATATTGTCTTTATGCTTATATAAGCATATAGGTTCATTATTGTAATCATATGTCTAGATGCACAACCTTAGAGCCCTTATTGCTATACAATGAAGAAACAATCAACCCGTACAGTAACACCAACAACTCGGGATGGAGAAACCATTTAAATTTTTCATGGATAGAAGGTAATCAAGCCTCTACTTCAAACTCTCACCCTAAACCTTTTTTAACCATAATTAACCTATAAATAACCATCCTCCATATCAAAATCAAGCTTAACCACATTACCCATCACAATCATACCATCAACCACCTGGTTTTCATAAGTCTCAGCCTCCACCTCCACAAGAAAATAAATCCAACATAAAATAGATGATTGCAAATTTTATGCCCTCCTAAAATGCAATCTTAGCCAATCAAGATGCTACATGGAAATCGCAAGACAAATGGGGTCACTTACTATTTCATTATCCAACTGAACTTAAGGAACGTTTCCATCCAATATGGACCACAACCCAAAGGAGAAAGCTAAAGCAATCACCTTAAGAAGTGGAAAGGAGTTAGAAAAAATTGAAATTGGTAAGAATTCCTCTCCAAGGGTGGAACCAACAATGGAGGTAAGTATTTCTAATTTTGAAAATAGTGAGAAAGTGCCTTATACGATTGAGAAGAGTAAAGGTAAAGAAAAACTTATTTCTACTGTGCTTGATGAGTCTCAATTACCTTTCCTGTTCTAGCTAGAAAAGAAAAGCAAAATGAACAATTAAGTAAATTTTTAGACATGTTTAAAAAGCTATATTAAAAATTTACCATTTTCTGAAGCTTTATTACACATGCCTAAATATGCTAAATTTATTAAGAAATGTTGCACTAATAAGAAAAAGCTAGAAGGTATAGGAACAATTCAATTATCTAGTAATTGTAGTGCTATATTAACAAACAAAATTTTTGAAAAATTAAAAGATCCTGGTAGTTTTACATTGCCTTGTGAATTAGGAGGGAATTTTGTTGGAAATGATTTATGTGATTTGGGTGCTAGTATTAACTTAATGCCTTATTCAATTTGCAGGAAATTGAACTTAGGTGATTTAAAGGAAATCTGAATGACACTTCAATTGGTGGATAGATGAAGAAATCGAAGGGTATTATTGAGGATTTATTGGTGAATGTCGAAAATTTCATCTTTCTTGTGGACTTTGTTGTAATAGACATGGAGGAGGATAGAAATGTGCCCTTGATAGTGGGAAGCCCATTTTTGAACACAACAAGAGCATTGATCGATGTTCATGTGCAAATGGTCACTTTGAGATTCAATGAGGACAAATTATTTTCAATGTGAATAAGGTTTTAAAAAATCCATCATATGACTTTGAAGAATCCATTTATTTTGTAAATGGTGTTCAAGAGTGTGTCAACATAAAGCAAGAGGAAATTCTTCTCAATGATGAGCTTCAAGAATGTTTGATGCATCCTAAGGAAACGAAGGAATTAGACACAAAGGAAAAAGAGTTGATACACGATTTGGAAAAAGAGCACGATGGAAATAAAAAGATGGAGGATGAACCATCCCCTTCTATAAGGTAGATTCTGAACTTAAAACACTTCCATCTCATTTGAAATATGTATTTTTAAAGGATAATGTTGAACCAATAATCATTTCATCTTTCTTGACAGTTTTGGAAGAAGCGATGCTCATTAAGGTACTCAAGAAGCATAAAAGAGCAATTGGTTAGGCAACATCCGACTTAAAAGGGATTAGTCCCAACTATTGTACACATTAGATACCAATGGAGGAAAATTTCAAGCCGATGGTACAACCCCAACGGAGGCTCAACCTAACTATGCAAGAAGTAGTGAAAAAGAAAGTATTAAAACTACTTGATGCAGGTATAATCTATCCTATTTCTGACAGTAATTAGGTAAGTCCTGTACAATGTGTGCCTAAAAAGGGGGGCATAATTGTGATAAACAATGAAAATAATGAGTTAATTCCTACACGTACAGTCATGAGATGGAGAGTATGCATTGACTATAGGAGATTAAATAATGCCACTGGGAAAGACCACTTCCCACTGTCCTTTACTGACCAAATATTAGAAAGACTGACAGGAAATAGATTTTATTATTTCTTAGATAGTTATTTGGGGTATATGCAAATACCTATAGCCCCGGAAGACCAAGAGAAGACCACATTTACATGTCCGTATGGAACATTTGCATATAGAAGGATGCCTTTTGGTCTTTGTAATGCACCTGCCACATTTCAATGATGCATGATGGCCATATTTCATGATTTTATTGAAATATTTATGAAAAATTTTATGGATGATTTTGCAATTTATGGTCATGATTTTGAATCTTGTTAAATAATCTTTCATTAGTTTTAAGGAGATGTCAAGAGATAAATCTTGTTCTGAATTGGGAAAAACGTCATTTCATGGTTAGAGAAAGAATTGTCCTATGGCATAAAATTTCTGAAAAAGGCATTGAATTCAATAAGGCTAAAGTAGATGTGATAGAAAAATTATCCCCACTGACTAGTGTTAAGGGTATTAGAAGTTTCCTTGGTCATGCAGAGTTTTATCGTCGATTTATTAAGGATTTTTCAAAAATCGCCAAGCCACTTTCTAATTTGTTGCTTAAAGATTTTGCATTTAACTTTGATGCTGAGTGTTTGTAGGCTTTTAACTTATTGAAGTAAAAATTAGTAAGTGCACCGGTCATAGCATCACCGAATTAGAGCTTACCCTTTGAGATCATGTGTGATGCAAGTGATTATGCAATCGGAGCAGTTTTAGGATAGCAAAAGGAGAAGATTTTCTATCATCTACTATGCAAGCCATACACTCACCGGAGATCAAGTAAATTACACAACCACAGAGAAAGAACTCTTGTCGATAGTCTTTTCTTTTAAAAAATTCAGATCTTATCTCCTAGGATCCAAGGTTATAGTGTGGTCGGATCATGCGACATTGAGGCATCTTTTTGCGAAGAAGGATTCCAAATCGAGGCAATTCCGATGGGTTTTACTACTCCGAGAATTTGATGTTGAGATTAAAGACAAGAAAGGAGCTACGAATTTTGTAGCTGACACCATCTATCTAGATTAGATCATGCTAGCATTAAAAAAGGAGAAATTTTTTATTTATTTCCTGTTGAACATATTTGTGCTTTTTATTCTTATGAAAATTCAGTTCCATGGTATGCTAATATAGCCAATTTTCTTGCAGGCAGTTATCTTCCCAAGGAGTTTACTTGGAAACAAAGAAAAAAGCTTCAAGTGGATACCAAGCAGTACCTCTGGGATGATCCGTATCTCATCAAGATTTGCTTGGATCATTTGCTGAGGCGATGTGTTCTGGAAAATAAACAAAAAGATATTATGCGACAGTGCTATGGAGGTGAAGTTGGGGGTTATCATGGACCTAATTGAATGGTACAAAAGATTCTTCAATCAGGTTTCTTTTGGCCAACTTTATTTCAGGATGTCAAATCTTTTATTGAAATATGTGATAGATGTCAACGTGTTGGGAATATTTGTAAAAGAGATGAGATGCCTATGAATAATGTGCTTGAAGTAGAAATTTTGATATTTGGGGTATAGATTTTATAGGGCCATCTCCTAATTCCTGTGGTTTTGAGTATATTTTTGTTGTTGTGGACTATGTTAGTAAATGGGTCAAAGTCATAGCTACTAGAACTTGTGATGCCCGAATTGTGCTTTAATTTATTAGAAAGAATATTTTTACTAGGTTTAGAGCACCAAGAGCTATAATTAGTGATGGAGGCATCAATTTAGAACTTTGCTTAGGAAATTCAAAGTCAAACATAAGATAACTACCCCATATCATCCTTAAGCAAATGAACAAGTAGAGATGTCCAATAGGGAGCTAAAATCAATTCTAGAAAAAACAGTTAGTAATTCTAGGAAGTATTGGTCTCTGAAATTAGATGAGACTCTATAGGCCTATAGAACTACATTTAAAACCCCTATAAGCATGTCCCCTTATCGAATAGCTTTTGGAAAAGTATGTCATTTTCCAGTAGAATTAGAGCATAAAGCTTATTAGGCTACAAAATTTCTTAACTTTGATTTAAGAAATACAGGAGAAAAGAGAAAATTGCACCCAACCAAATTTGATGAAATTCGACAATGGTCGTATGACAATGCAATACTATACAAGGAAAAGATGAAACGTTGGCATGATAAGCGTTCAAGGGTAAAAGACTTTGTTTTTGGTATGCTAGTACTTTTATATAACAGTCATCTTTATTTGTTTCCAGAAAAGCTAAAATCAAAGTGGCTCTGGCCATATGAAGTATTGACAAGCAATGATTTTGGAGTGGTGACGATCAAAAATCCAAGAGATGTTCGTGAATTTAAGGTTAACAGTCATTGACTCAAACCGTATTACATGGGATAATAAGAGGTTGCTGAGGTAATCATGGTTCTTCAAGTTCACTAAATTATGGTTTGGATAGTCTAGTTGAGGACTCTAAACTCATAACTTTATCTCTTCTCTATCTATTATTTTAGTTGATTTTTGATATTTGAGAGTTTTTATGTGTGTTTCATTAATTTTGATTCATGAAAAAAATGGGAGATATGGTTTACAAATATTTCTAGGAGAACATTATGGTTAATTGGTTTTTAAAGATCAACTGGGTTTTTAAACAAATATATTTCCAGTTAAAAATGAACCAATCCAGTTTTTTATTACAAATTCAAGTTTCAAAGTGCAAAAAGTTTTTCTAGTGTACAACCTATGTCCTCGTGTGCCCACGCAAGCTGCATGCCTTCCCTGGTGCATGGCTGCGTGATGAGGCTCTGCCTGGGATTCAATTTTACATGCCTGCGGGAAGACTTTCTCCCAACCCCAGCACGCCTATACATGAAGTCACTGCCTCTCCTCCCCCATCAGGCACACCCATGTGTAATTAACCCCTACACTTACGCGGTCGTGTAAAAGGAATCTGTCTCGCCCCATCCACCCTCACCTGTGTTTCCCTCTCTTTGCTTAAATTATGCACCTGTGTATTTTTGAAGACCTTTCCATGAGCACCCGAGTGTGGGTATACCCACATCCACACATGGCCACGCACTTGGGTACTGTAAATGGTTTTGCCTTGTTAAAATCTCCTAGTCCCATTCTCATTTTTCTTTCCTATTTTACTTGCTCTCTCACACTTTCGCATCTCCTCTACTCCCAAAACACCTCCATGGCCAATCACCACCACCTATCGCCACATTTCCTCTCCAACCATCTCTCTCTCTCTCTCCTTGATTTGTTTTTTCTCTCTCTATTTTCCTCTCTTTTTCATCCTTTTCTCTCTTCCTTGGGCATACACGGTTCACACACTTCACTCATATTTTGTGCCACAATTGTTGGGTTTCTCACTTTCAAGTAAGTACATCCTCTCTTAATCTCTTTAATGTTGTTTTAATGCCATTTTATGCCATGGTTTGTTGAGATTTTAGCCTATGAACTTACATTTTTAAGTCATTTTTCACATGAGATCTAGACTTCATGCTAGTTTCTTCTAGCAATATGTTTTGTTGTGGACTTAATACGTATATAATAGATGCTTCATATTTCATTTGGTAGAAAATGTACTTCATTATGCACTTCAATTTGATGCTCAAACATGCGCACATTGATGAAATGTCTTAATAAGTTTATCTTTAGTTTAACTTATTTTTAACTCTTTGGTTGGCATTCTTTTATCCAATATTCATGATTCATCATCTCTCAATTATCTTGTATGTTTATTTTTAGGGTTCTCTCAATACATGGTTGGGCTA